>CM051026.1:25507560-25512560 GCA_027627225.1 Congeria kusceri | reverse complement strand
ATCCTATTTTTCTTACGTGTGAAAAAGAGATCGTTTTTTCACACGTGTGAACAATATGATTTGTGAAAATAATGTCCAATATTGTCTCAAGATGCTTGCAATTACATGTATTATATGCATATATTTCCCGCAGGAAAAAGACCACCGCTCGATAATGGTATTTATGTTTCTTTTGCAACCGAATATTTATATTGTTCGATGATACACCGTGCTACTATGACACATTTACCTGATGTTCTAATACGTGTGATTATAGTTTCGATTGGAAGTAAATATACAGAAACACGCAGAAAACCTCATTTGTCTTTCCTATTGAATCGCCTAGTGTAGTGCTACTTACATTACCGTTTAAAGTAAGATATCCATTCTGTATTATACACCTCGAGGTTCATCTCAGACACGCCGATTCGGGGACACATATCTACGAAGGAGTAAGTCCGAACAACATTTATTTTGATGTTCCGAACAACATTTATTTTGATGTTCACAAACATGTTTTGCTGTAAATATTTACGTTTTATTTTTTACACAAGTACATTCATTAGCAAGATTATTAAATACGAATATTAACAAGTTAATGGGGTGTTATCAATCTCAATATATGTTGATAGAGCAATTTAATAACGTGCACCGGCTATCCACTATTTACCGCATTGTTAATAATTGTTAATTGTTGGCATTCATTGCTTGCTCTACATCAGATTATCAACCATCACGTTGTGTTTTCAATATTGACGATTAAGTGGATATAACTGTAGCAATAATAATTACTTTAGTATACACGAACATTAAGATTAGTTTGAACCTATTAATTTTAGCTCAAGGCTTGTTGAGACGCTCTCGAGTTCGTTTCCTGGGAAGAACCAGTACTTGGTGTCTTTGGAAAGATCTTGAGAACAATCTCAGAGTGGGGATCAAACCCGGGACCTCCCGGTCGCAATGCATTATTAAGATTGCGAACAACATTGAAGCATATGAACATAAGTCGGAAGTGAACTAACGGTTTTGTCTAAAACCCCTTTTTCCTAGTGATAAGTGTTTAACTTTTACACCGACCTGGAAATTCATTGCTCTTAGATTGGGTAAGCCGATAAATTGATGATACTTGTTTGTTTCCGGTGTGATAACGCGTGGTATCATCATCGGAAAGGGAGACAATACATATTTTCACAAGCGCGTACGCGAGTGAAAATATGTAAATTGTCTCCCTTTCCGGAGATGATATCACGCGTTATCACACCGGAAATTTTAAACTAAAGGGCAATGCTTTGTTTGTTAACAAACACACATTTTCTAGATTTTGAATATACTCAACTGAAAATTCATCGTTGAAGGGATAGTACATGATGCCCATATCGGAATAGATGCGTTTTGTGGAACACATTGTCCCTGTTGTCCTGCTAAAGCGATATTGAAAAAAAACTGTTAATAACATAAGATTGTGGTCTCAATTAGGATAAATTTTAATTGAGGCGTTCTGTTCGCGATTTGTATAACATATATATTTATATCGAATTATATTATAAAAGTTATTTTAAGGTCAATACAATGATAACTGTTTTGAACAACATACTCCTTGTTGTTTTTTTCTTTGAAAAAAATGCGTTAAACGCTACATGTATATGTTAAATAAGGTAAGAATTGTTTAATTAAGTGTGTTCAATTGTATGTGTAAAGTAAGTTACTATATCCTTGTAGTTTATGTAAGTAGCACTGATTCAGCATATTTATAGCAAAGACCATTTATTTGCATATCGCATAATGGTTTGCATACTTTCTGCAATTTCTTGGAAAAGTGTGGGCGTTGATGTTCTATGATATATTGTAGTGTTCTAAAAGACTGACTTTTTTACCTATTTTCCAAATATCATTGTGTTTACTAAACTAGGTCGATCGATACAGCTAGCCATAGATAAGCAATATGATCACGCTATTCACAAATGACTACATTGTGCCTATGCAAAAGTCGATAAAGGTAGTTTACATGTAAATATACATGTGTATGTTTCACCGGGTTTCCAAAGTTAATGCAGACCAGTTATGGAAATGCTTGTAAAATACGAGCGTAATATGTTGATAACAGTTAGAATAACGCATATGGGCGTCAATAACTAGACATACCATCCATGAACTTTGAGAAGTTTAACAAATTATTTTCTAAACCTGTTTCAACATCGGCATATATTGATTAAGGTTTTATTATAAAATTTAGGATTGGGTTTTATTTGTGCTTTTGAAACACATCGGCACAACGTATACAATAACCCTTCAAATGCCTCTTCCAATGTACATACGCGAGAGCTTTTGTTTCCTGTCCCCAAACTAGGCAGTGTTTAAGGTACGCTTCTCATATTGAATGCAATCTAGATCGATACAAATTGCCACTAGCAAGCGGTTCAGCTAATAACCCTTCAAAACGGATCATTACCTGAAATTAACTCTGCATTAAAAATGAATAGGCTTAAATTGTAAAAATATTAATTGCACCCTGCTAATCTACTGCGTTTAATGTACGAATAACACGAGCTGAATATGTTTCGTAAGTTATACACGAATAAAAATTAGGTTTATTTAAAACACGTTTGTAATATACGTGTTTTATTTAAGTGGCCTTTACAAAACTGATAGTGGAATGTAAGCACGTGTAGTTCGACAACAATGACCAGGTACTCATGCTTTATCTGTTCGTTTCCATAAACTTGCATCGGAAAGAGTATAACAAAAGATAGCTGTGCGTTTATTCATTGAGCATTTGCCTTCTGTACGTATAATTGTGCACATCTGTGCACATGTTCTTACACAACAGGTACTCGAGTTTGGGGTGCTATTTGGTTTTAACTGATACGGTTTAATAATAAAACTTCACCTGCTATTGAATGTGGATGAATATGCTCTTTAAATTGATAGTCATAAATAAAACAATATAATACAAAATCATGTTTTTTAAGATACTGATCTTTTAAAGTGGATACTTTCTTTTTTGTTTTGACTATGTTCTTTGTGATTTTCATTTTTACAAGTGTTACGCGTGTGTACTGCTTTTGACCATACATATGGAATTAATTCAGAAAAAAAGATTTTATTGAAAAATGATTAAAGTTACATTGACTATATTTTTGGTTTAATATTACATACGGTATCGAGAAACAACAACAAATTAGTGGATACATTCGTTTTTGTTGTGTATATGTAATCGCAGAAAAAACGATCGAAATCCTGACATTAGGTAATCGTTCCAGATGAATAATGTGTGCGTACATATCAACTAAATATTGTTTAATGAGCACATTATTTTGCAATAAATAATCCGGAATTCAACGGCATAACACATTACGTAATATCACGGACACAAATGAGTGCCTGATCAAAGTTGTCGGATTATGTGTACAGTGTGAAAATGATTCAGCACTTATTAAAACACGATTAATAATACTCCGTAAAGTATGCAATCAAAATATTGCCAACGACAAGGAAGCGTTATCGGCAGTTTTTCAAAAGCCCATTATTTTATGTTAAAGATGAACCAAAAAAATTGCCAATGTTGTAATGGTGTGGTGGATATGGTGTCCTCCTTGCGATCGGTAGGTCCCGGGTTCGATCACTATTTATATATCATTACGTGAAATCAGCTAGAGTAATCATTAGAGGCGAATCATACTTCATCTACTGTTTAACACAGATACTGTGGTTTGAAGCCGAGTTGGTTTGACAAAGAAGAAATCTTTGACAAAAGGTTATAGATCATGTACGAATCATATAATCGGGTCCATAGGAAATAATAATCTGAAGTAATAGGAAAATACATACATGTATATGAATCTTTAAGTAATGGGGCGGAAACTTTGTTGTCTTGACCTTCACTTGTGGTATTGATCTTTGACCAAAAAGAATGGGTCATGTGCGCGATATATTATCTGACCTCATGGTATACTTATCTGCAGTAATATTGAAAATATGTCGAGGTGTTTAACAGTTATGCAGCGGAAACGAAATGTAGACGGACGAAATAGCAGACGGACGGACCACCATGCAGAGATTGTATATAATCCCCACATGTGTCACAAAGTGGTGGTTAAATATTATCAAGATATAAGAATGTTGTGTCACAGTGACTTTCAGCAACATCAGAAACAGAAAATATCCGGTGTACCACAGTTTTATTATCACTTGTTATTACTTACCATTTTATGTGCGATTTCCTTTGTGAATTAGCTTTTGCTTTGTGCGCTGTCTATAAACTTCACCACAACAGACACAAATAACTTCCTATTTGATCATCAGATGACGTCTTTCATTTTTCTGTTCATACAATGGTCTTGACTGAAACACATTAACAATCCGTCCGTATTATACACCACCAGGCCTAGAAACCGACTACGACGTTACCAAAAATGTGAATCAAAACTTCCAGAAAAACGTATTTATTGCACACAATGTATGGAGTCTTAAATCACACATTATTTTCCGCTGTGACATATCCGAAATTTCGACAATACATGTATACCGAACTTCCTTAAATAAAACTGACATTACAGAAATACAACGCCATTCAAACAATACGTATTTATAATTTTCATGTAAATTATTAAAATAGAAACGCTGATAGCGTATCAAGACTGTTGGCGAGGACAGAAACTTGAATAAAAGTTGACACTTTAATTTAAATAAAGTGAATAATAAGTGCAGGTTTACTGTAAGCTGCACATATAATTCATTCTATTCAACAATCTGTCTACGCCTTTCAGCGTTTAGATCATATTTGTGTCCAGTTTATTGTAATAAGTGGTCAATGTTTTTTTTTATTGTGTTTACTTAGCTTTATATATATTTTTGTGTCTTAACGCGTTTTGGCATCAACACGGATAACTTAAATACAGTAATAGTTTTGACGGTGATGTCAGTGCGTCAGTAATTTCACACATACAATCGATACATATGTATGTGCTTCGGTCTCTACTTGTTTGTCTAAAATACTTTGTTTATGATATAAATTAAAAAGG
>CM051026.1:25475060-25502560 GCA_027627225.1 Congeria kusceri | reverse complement strand
AATACATGTAAGACATAATTTCAGGAACATGTTTTCTCTCTTTTTGATTTCTTTACGACTCTGTACGGATAGTCTTTAGTCGAAAAACTCGGTGAATTTCTGTTGGAAATGAAAGTGTGTCAGAGAGGGAATTATATGTATATATATGTATATGCTATGAAACGAATTAAAATAATAATTTAATTAATCTGCAATCATCTTTAAATTATGCCCATTAATAGCGAATATAAAATAAGTGTTATACTTTACAAACACATACACATTTTACACATCTTTTCCTTGCATTTGCCTAAACATAATAGAATATGTATGCATCAATATTCTTCTACACTTTAACATGCATTGCATTGCACTTTGACAACACAATGTTTGCTGCTTATTATAAGTAGTCTGTATGCAGAAACCAACATGTTGGTTCTCAATCGAATATTCGTGTGAATACATGTTCCCGATGTTACATACAAATACCATGAGTCCATAATTATATAATAATTACATACAAGTAACTATTTATTGATTGCCTGCTTTACATTATAATAATGATATATTGCAAACATATTTCTGCTACAGGTAAATTGTATGTAAAGCATTTAATTTAAAGTTGGTAACGAGTTAATTAAATGTCACATGAACTATCCTCGGAGATATTAATGTCTTATCGTTTATTTGCTTCTTGTTAACTTTGCTATTATGAGGAACTGCTGATGTGGACCAAATGGAGCGGGAGGAACCGCTCTGAATTACAACCATTAACGGTAATCACGCATGCATAATAAATAAATGCACGATAATACACTAGCAATCACAAAGAGATCGTATACCTCTGTATGACATATCATTCAACAGATGTGTTTTACATCTAATGATTTAAACAGAATAATCTGCAGACTACTTTGCATATAACATACTATCCATTAAAAATAAAGTACCGTAACAAACAATTATTCACACATACGAAGCAACGCTGTGGAGAAAACAAGCATCCTTGGCGATGGTTGAACAATGATTCTGTGAATGTCACTATGTTTCGTGTTTGGATGAACATATTAATGAGTATTAGTTTAAACGAAATGCATAACTTTCCGAATGTATTTAGTGTATATGTCGCCAATTGCTGTAATACTTTAAAATACACAATTAACTAGAGTGACAAAAATACAAAAATGTTTTAAACGTGGATTTAAAGAAATAAAAAAAATAAAAACACTTAAACAATATATTTAGTTAATGTAAAGGAGCGCATTCAGATACGCAATTTAGATTTGTGTCGTGTTTACACACTTTTTTGCAGTGATTGCACGTTAGACACAAGTGTTTGAAATGTATTGTGCACAAACAAAAGGATGATCAATCAATTATAGTTATCCGTTACGTGCTTTCCTGTTCCAATCAGTCATGCCTGAAACGTTACAAACGGACAACGCTGACACATTTTAATTTACAATTTATACAATCATATTAATGTCGATGTTTTAAAGATATAACGCAATAAAGCAATTCATGAATGCCTTTCTACACATTATGCCTATCAGATTGTGTCATACATCGTTTTTGTGTTTTGTATTATTGTGAGATCTATGTTTAAGTACGTATTCATGCAAAATGTGTTCAAACTAATTTAAAGTACGATTTCAACAACTTTGCATAACAATAGTGTTTTTAGTTTTACCTCTGTGTTTCTTCTTGTTTACTACTGAATAGAGCGGATCGTAGTTGTTAGTATGCGTGTCAAGTGGATCAGTCTGCTTCACAGTGGTGCAAGCTTGGTCTTCATGTTTCACTGGTGAGTAAAGAGGGTCTTCAGTGTGTTCATTTGAATGAAGTGGGTGGGTCTTCTTCAATGTTCTCAATTGCATAGTCTGATTTATCTTTGTATACAATTGGGTACAGTGGACCGATAAAGCCCATACTGGATGAAGTTTGGTCGCCGTTGTAAACCGTTGAGTTAAGTATATCACCATAATTTCCTTGTTCACCTTTGTGTATATTGAATCACCATCTTTCATATAATTGCACTGTGTGCCGCCCGTGTTCTCCTGAGGGTTATATGTTTTGTCCTTCACAGTTAAGTACTGTAACAATGGATCATCTTTCTGCACAGGTCTGTACAAAGGATCTCCATTGTCGTGCGCACAGTCAGGTGGGTTTTCCTTCTTGACAGATGTGTAAATGGACCGCCATTTACAGATGGATCGCCCGTGCTATGTTTTTCGTAAGGTTCTTGGTCCTAGTTCCCCGTTGTGCAAAGAGGACCGCCATTGTAATCATATGCTCCATTTAGAGAGAGTATGTTTACAGATGAGTAAAGTGGATCATCATCATCATAATCTTCATCATCTTCATCAATAATAATATTCGTAATGTGGGCATTCATGTTTGAACATTGACTAAAGCAAAGTGTTGTAATAACCATATTATTACTGACACAACCTTCGTAAGTTTAGGAAAAGCTGCCTCGTAACGTAACATAAAAAATGCAAACGACACGTTAACCTTCTAGCCGCACCAATTAAACTTAAACAAAAAATTACTTAAATCACCGTATAATCATGTATTGTGTATCATACAAATTCAAAATTACATGTACATTAACTACATGAATCATATCCATCAACATTTTAACTCTGTGATTAAAACATATATTTCAACCGGAGAAAGAAAACATTAAAACTGTTAATTATATTGTTAACCATTTCGTAAGTCGGTTATATTAATAATTACATACACACTGTTTGTTTATGTTGTTGTTGTTGTTGTTGTTGACGTTGTTGTTATATAATTATATACTTTTCGACTATACACATAATATCTTAAAGCGGTGATCAGACTATTTAGTGTATGAACAGTTTATTAGCAAAATGTGTATGTTAACTTAAATATTGTGGGAATAGGAACAAGCATAGTCTATATTCATTCCCTGTACGTCGGTTATCCAAACTAGGCAGGGAACAATCAACTGGGGTGCAACGTTATCGCTAGCTCTTGACAGGTCGGTTAATATAATACAATTGTGCTTTTACTGCGATATGACTTATTATATGCATATACGTATTGTACAAATGCATAATTGTTTGTCCATCAACATTATGTATGAAGTGTGTTTCAATAAAGTCGTGTTTTTATAAACAATATAACGAGTATCTTTGGGAGGGCCATTATGGACACTCATTGGTAGTTCTTATGCACTTGTCCGCATCTTTATGTACATAATATAAAAATAAACTGTTTCACAATAATTAACTTATCTGTCTATATAAACCATTTAAACATTTAGTATTTTATATCTTATGACTTTCTGTGCCAAAATCATGATTTGCTGTGGCTGGGAATGGTATGTTAAATTAAGAAATAATGTTCGATTTAGAGTTGTTTATCGACTAATACACAAAGATTTGGTGTTGTGATGCGTATGAATTAAACCAAAACGGGGTTAGCCCGAGTAGTTTCATATACCACATCAGAACGATACATCGGTGTTTATTAGCCAATAAAACAATGATAATGAGAACAATGTTTCGATTATAACATGACCTTACAACATTTTCTGCACTTACAATGCGAACTATATTTTACAGTTTCGTAACTATTTTTTCGGGTTGTTTATTGGTAGTATAACAACGGTGTATTTTGTTCTTTGTCTATAGAAAACACTGCGCATGTCATTTTAGAATAACGGATAGAGGTTAACTATGAGGAGGCAACGTCTAGATAAAATCCAAATTTAAAACAAATTTCACACAAACAGCAATGATAAATTATTCGGGTTTGCAGAAAAAAAAGCTTTGCTAAATCAAATTCACTAGTGTGTCGGATTTTGCGGATATAGACAGGTTCGTATGATTTGCCCATCAATGAACATAAAAACACATGCATATGCGTTGTCCCCTTTACAAGCAAACAACACTCATAATGTGACACATAGCCGACATAAACAGAAAATGTACGTACTCATTTACATACAATTATTTTATCCACAAGTTCGTTTCTGTTTATGCTAGGTTCCCACTATCGTGCGATCCGGCACGAACGACACGATTGGCCACTCGGAGCTGATCGCGGTCTTTCTCTGCGATTTTAGGCTTGGATAAGATGTGATGTGAGTCCATACGTTTTGATATGATATTTTGCGCTCTGCTTCGATCTGGTCACGATTTGTCAATTACGGGTGTCACGATCTGGCACAATGTGACCTACAGTCCAGATGCGATTACATACGATCCGTTGGGATTGTTGTGATCGAGTCCGGGATCGGGTCGCGATCTCACTTGATCATCTCCATCGGATTCCTCGAATACGGGCGTTCTAGTACGTACATATAAGTTCCGATACGCTTATCACGAATCCATGCGATCCGTTACGATAGGATACGATTGTGTTCCCGATGTCTATCACAATTGTGGTGGATGGGGATCACGATTTAAGGGCCCAAATGATATAAATACAGCCCAACTGACTATTGACTTTATTGTATCTTGAGATAACAACACTACTTATTCTAGGTTCCCACTATCGTGCGATCCATCACGAAGGCCACGATTGGCCACTCGCAGCTGATCGTGGTATTTCTTTGATTTTTCAGGCTTGAATACGATGTGATGCGAGTCCATACGTTTTGATACGATGTTTTGCGCTCTGTTGCGATCGAGTCACGATTTGCCAATTACAGGTGCAACGATCTGTCGCGTTCTGATCTCCTGTTTAGATACAATTACATACATTCCGTTGTGATTGTTTCGATCTTGTCGACGATTGGGTCATGATCATCACGATCGGGTTCCCCAAATGAGGACATTCCAGTGAAGGACCCGAATGATATAATTACAACCCGACTGACTATTGTTTTCATCTGAACAGAGCGTGGTGTTTTTTTCTCGTTTACGGTCAATCCCTATTGCCACGAATAGGATGCACGATTAGATACAATTTGTCGCGCTTTGTTAAGATGCAATAAGATCTAATACGATGATCCCGATGGACAATTGGTCGCAGTTGATCGTCTTAATCGTAGACATTTTTTTTAACAGTTCAAAATTGTTATACGATTAACACGATAGCTACGACTGACAACAAGATCTGATAAGATCTGATAGGATCACAACGATTGGTCCTCAATTAAGACCACGATTTTAATTGTGGGGCGAATCGTGATAGTGGTAACCTAGCATTTAGAGAGCGTGGTGTTTTTACTTGTCTAAGTCCGATCCCGATCACCACGATTTGAATGCACGATTAGATACCATTCGTCGCGCTTTGTTACGATGCAATAAGATCTGATAGATTATTCCAAAGGCAATTTGATCGCATTTGATCGTGTTAATCGTAGATGATTTTTGAACTGTTCAACATTTTTCACGATTGCCACGACTGACCTCAATATCTGATAAGATCTGATAGGATCACCTCGATTGGTCCGCGATTAAGACCACGATTTCAATCGTGACTAGAATCGTGATAGTGGGAACCTAGCATTAGTTAATGCATATAATTAATGCGAGTTGTGTTCATTATATGACAGTTATGTTTGTATATTATATTGACTTTAAATGCACAATGTGTCTATTTTTAATATATTTGCAAATTACTATCCATACTTGTCTTAATTTATTTCTATTTTTGACGTCAACGTCAATGTCAACATCATTAACAATATATATGATAGTATGTATCATGCCCAACTATAATGAGCATAATTAAATATTCAGATTACCTACTTCGTGTATATCTATTGTACGCATGTTTATGTAGCACAGCAAAACAAAATAACCTGTATTAAGTATTAAACGAACATAATTACAGACCTTCTAAACTGCTTTAGAATATCACTGACCATACATACGTATACACTGCATGCAAGCAATTAGTATTAACGCTGACATGCGTAATGAACAACCGATACTAAGAGTCAATTATAATTACATAAGTTTTACCATGGTCTTATCATTTTCTCCATTATTTTCAGTAAAGTATTACTGCGCTATTAGGCAGTATGTTTATTCAAACATTTTAAACAGGAAGTACGTACAATATAAATATCTTTTGTATACGCGTGTTAAAGATGAGTTATACTCTTATAATCTTTCGCACAATACATATCGAATGGTGTGAGATAAAAAAGCATAATTTGTTGTATTTATACAGTTATTTAAAGCTGTTATAAAGCTACCTGGTTTGATGTTGGCATTCATAGTATGCGATGAAGTCGGGCAATCAGAATAGGTAGCATTGTGGGAGCCTGTGGTACGATTGTCGCGCTCAATATTAACAGCAGAGCTGTAAAAACTTACAGTAGCAACAGCTTCCGTTTCACCTTACTACACAAAAGAACAAAACACGTGTTCGCGTATATCTAGTGACGCTTAGACAACTTAATACATGTCCATTCGCGAGTAAATCATTTTGGAGTCGATTAAGTCTGCATTAAATGATTACAAAACAATGTATTGTATCGTCAACATGTCTAATGAAGTTTCTAAATCAACAACACACACGATAACTATAACAATCTTTACAATGCTGGAAATCTCATGAGACTTTACATTTGTTTCCAAAGATCATTAAATAAAATTGTGTGCAACTCTGATATATCATTTTTAAAAGGTTTAAACAATGTCAATTTCTACGTATATTTATACGCGCAACAAATGTATGCAAAATCGATATAATATAAATGCATAAGGCTATAAAGATATGTATTGTAAGTATATCTTAACAAACTATATTTAAAACTGAATTATATTAAATCATTAAAGTATCTTCGCTTACTATAGTTAAGCTATGTTTATTTATGAACATACCATTCGCAGGAAATTTGATTTTAACTCAGAAAATCATACCATGTAAAATCAAAATCGTTTGATTTTCCTACTAAATTAAAGCGTTATTCTGAAATGGTTTATTTTGCAGTTTTGTCAATAAATATAACGCTATTTAAATACGCATGTCACCTTATATATCTAAATATATATTTTATATAATTCAATACAAAAAATTATTTTAACACATGCATTTATTATAATATACACACACTTAAAACATACTGGACATTACTTGTTACGTGCGTACAATAATTGTGTATCTACATTGATACAGATCGAAGAAAAATTCAAAATATTTACTTACTTGTCCATTGCGGATGGCATATTTAGCTCTTGTCTAATTTTATCATGCGTAGTTTGGATTACAAACGTACGGGTGTGGTATTTATCTAACCAAATTAGCGTCATTGATCGATGAGCAAATTACGAATTGTAGTTATGGTGCATAGGTGCGTATAGAAACCACGGTCTATTATGTAAAGTCCGGTGATTCATTGTTAACTTGACTACGTCAAATCGATAACAGTTTTTTTTTTCTTTTCAAATATTCCAATTATGTTGACTTAGCCTGTATAAAGACATGATAAACACTTGTTTTATTTTGCAGTGGTTTAATTTGGCGTATGGCGGTGTGAGCGTAGCGATAATTTATGATAAAGCGAATTTAGATCTTTGTTTGTTTATATTGATTGATTTTTTTTTGAAAACAACCTATCATACTTGCATATTTTTATGTCACATGTAGTAGAAAGTTTACATGGAAAAAAATATTAATGTATCTTAATATGTTGATGGTAACACAACTCGGTACGTCATTACCATGGTTCTGTTCGTGGGTGACACTGGTTGGTACGATGTCATCATATTTGTGTTGGTGATGACACTGGTTGAAACAATGTTATCATACTTGTGATGGTGATGATAGCGATTGACACGATATAATTATAATTGTGTTGGTGGCTGACAATTGTTTGGTCGATATAATCATAGTTGTGTTGGTGGGAGACACCAGTTGGTAGTGTATTATCATAGTTGTGTTGGTAGTGACACTGGTGGGTACGATAACATCATAGTTATTTGGTGGGTGACACTAGTTGGTAGGATATCATCATAGTTGTGTTGGTGTGTAACCGTGGTTGATAGGTTATCATCAATGTTGTGTTGGTGATGACAAAGATACGAAACACGATATTATTATAGTTGTGATGTTTGGTTACACTGGTAGGTATAATATCATTATAGTTGTGTTGGTGATTACACTGTTTGGTACGATATCATCAAAGCTGTGTCGGTGGTGACAATGGCTGGCACGATATCATCATAGTCTTGTTAGTGATGACACTGGTTGGTACGATATCATCATTGTTGTGTTGGAGGGTGACACTGGTTGTTACGATATCATCATAGTTGTTTGTGTGGGTGACACTGGTTGGTGCGAAGTCATCATAGTTGTATTAATGGGTGTAACTGGTTGGTGCGATATCATCATAGTTGTTTTTAGTGGGTGTAACTGGTTGGTTCAATAGCATCATAGTTGTTTTGGTGGGTGACACTGATAGTTACCATAGCATCATAGTTGTATTCCTGATGACAATGATTGGAACGTTATCATCATATTTGTGATGGTGATAACATTAGTTGGTACGTTATCATCATAGTGATGATGGTGATTCAAATGGTTGGTACGTTATCATCATATGTGTGATGGTGATTACACTGGTTGGTAAATTATCATCATAGTTATGTTGATGATGACAATGGTTTGTACGTTATCATCTTAGTTGTGTTGGTGGTTGGTCGGATATCAGTATGGTGCTATTGATGTTGATAATGGTTGGTCACGGTTGTGTTGGTGGTGACATTTATTATAATGGTTGGCGGGTATTCATAGTGGTCCTGTTGGAGTTAGTTACGTATGGGATAATAAAGTTAATTTTAAATGTAGTTTAAAACGATGTAAGCATAACATGAATCGTTATGTCCTTCATACATAAGATGCCGCTATGTTCTGTAAGCATGATTTTAAAGTATCGATACGTCCATGTTTATACCGATTATCATTTAAACGGCATGTTGCGAAGCGCACGCGCATTCTGGCTGTACATGAAAGCTCTCAGATACTTCAGCAATGTAAAGGTGTATGCATTTGTACAAGTTCAACTTGAAATCAAACCAGAGCTGTTGACCGATGTTCATGTGGAGTCTTTATACACGAAACGTAAGTGATTTGAACAATTCTAACTAGATAAAATCTTAGTTGAAACAATATTATTGGAATTAAAACGATCAAGCGGTTCTGCTACATGAAAGGATACCAAGTGCGTAATATTTTGCGCTTTTGTATGATCCATTTCGTTAAAATGAGTTAAGGCATTTGGTTTAATTTTCACATTAACGATTCGTTATTGTAAGTTAAATAGAAAATTATAATTTAAATTATACGTATAAAAATTCCGTCTACAGGAAACCAACGTTGCACATTATTTTCATACTCGCGCTGCAATATAATTAAAGCACGCCATACTTGTATTCGACTAAATGTATTTCAACTCTGTACACTAGTAACCTGTGTATATAGGCTATACTGGTTTTCAAACCTAATTACACGAACCTGACACTTATACCTAATATATTGTAGGTTTGTAAAATATGAATTTCAGAAAAAGAGTCAGTATATTACTCGAGGTGGGTCGATATTTGAATTGAAATATCGATCCAATGAATATGAAGGTAAATTATTGGTATAGCCAACCCTATAACGTACCTTACGTTGGGAATACCATTACTATAAAACTACATGTAAATAGAGATTACCCTATTGAACCTTAATTGTATAATGATTTATCGCGTTGTTATAACGTTGCCTTTTTTTTTTCGCTTTCGCCGGACAAGTTAACAGTTTATTGAGTAATACTGTGGGCAATATGCCCACGAGTATACAAATGAAGGTATAATAATATGCATAAAAACAAAGTCAAAGGTCACCAATAACATCCATACTGAATGTCAATGTTTACATATATAAACATTTATCAAACAAATATCGAAATTATTCAGCAATAGATAATAATCGAGAGGTGGTATATATATTGTATAATCAACATCATACATAAGTCAAAATACGTATATAAAGAATTTCTAATTTGCAAAGCTTTATAAATAAACTAAATAAATAAATTGCCAATTTTTTATTAACACTGCTATTTTGAGAGGTAAGTAATTCTATAAATTTGATCATATTGGGTCTAAGATAATAAAATGGGCTTATGTCAATATTTCTAACAACATGATACAATGTACATTCAAGAATAAAATGGTATTCATCTTCAAGAACATTGCAAAAGTAACATTTTCTTTCTTCATAAGGTATAGCTGTTGGTTTATGCCATCTACCAGTTTCAACTTTAAGTCTATGTGCAGATACTCTTAATCTGGAGAGGGCCATTCTATACTTGGAAATATTTACATCATTTAAATAGGGTTGAAATTTAAAATCTGATATCAATATGTACGTTTTAGCTCTGCTTGTTTCACGTAGTTCAGAGTTCCATCTTTGTAAAAATATATATGTTACTCTGACTTTAAACATACTTAAAAAGACATATAGATCCCCAACACCTTGATTTAACCACACATCATTAAAACCACAATTTCCTAATAAATGTTTAACCATGTATACCCATGATTTTCTATTTGGATAAATATCAAATTCTCTGTACATGATATAATAAACAATTTTAACATATTTAATAGATTGCATGTATACTATTATCAGACAATATTTAATTACATTAAGTGCATGTCTAACCGATAAAGGTGTTCTTCCCAATTCACTATATATACAGTTTTTCTGTGTTTGTCTGCGGACTCCTAGTAATTTTTTACAAAAATTTAAATGTATTCGCTCTATGTGGATATTTTTATGAAGCCCCCATATCTCTGAACCATAGTCATAGTAGTATACAGAAGGCAGTGCACTGTAAACATCACATTTAAACGGAATTTCAATATGACATTCGTTTGGCGTGCTGCCGACAAAATGCTAATTTATTTCTTGTTTTGATATTTGAGCTGAATAACTGCATTTGAATGCGCGCAACATGCGTTACTAAATGGTATGACCTGTTGTTCATTCTGGTTTGCGCACACTTTATGAAAATAAAAACCTAAGCACGGCGGTATTCAAAAGTAACAGTCACTGGGTGATGTGCCAATAATAGCATCAACATAGCGCATTTGAATACTCTATGTGAATGTGCAAGCATGCTAATGTTATCTTAAAACACAACATACATTACCATCACGAATCTTCAAAATCAATAAGAATCAACACAAACCTCTTGCCATAAAAATGCTCGTTCCTCTGATTGCGTGAATGCTTATACGGGTTTGACTTTTTACATAAAATGCTTTGAACATCAGAACATTAACGGAAATTTCAATATTAGCAAGCATGCAACAATTTTGTCGAGTTTTCGTAGTCAAATTAAATTCGTGTTTTTCTTGCTATGTTTAGTGCATTATTAAAGGGACCTGAGGTTAGCGCGTCAGACGTTTGATCCGAAAAATACCTATTTACAGAATAGAAAACGGACAACTGTGTCATCGATTTTAATAATACGAATTTAGATAACTACTGAAATTACACGCCCGATACTGAAAAAGGTGTATACTGGAAATTATATGCCGTTTATAAGTAATCATAAATTGGAATTATACATTTTAACGCGTATATAACGCTTTCCGTCGATAGTGTTAAAACACAAGTATCGCTTTGTGGTTAGAGCGACATACTTTTGATTCGGAGGTCGTGGGTTTGAGCCCTGGCGGCGCCATATGTATTTATCCTGTTTCAATTTTTTTTACAGAAAATATTTGGATGTTTTATTACAGACGCTTTAGTTGTCAAATATGTGTTTACCCTCTGTATGTCTTTTTCACAGCGAACGTTTGGGTATTTAAGTCCAGACGGTGTAATACCTGCAATAACATGTTTTTAATATGGCAATATGTTTGTTCAAGTGTACATATATATATGACATCTATCATTGTCCGAAGGTATATATGTGTGACAACGTTTCAGTATTAAGGTTGAATAAGACATATATAGACACTTTGTGTTGGTTTCGCTTTTTTTTCGCGGACAATATTTTGCAGAAAGAAACATTTGAAAAATAAATACAGGAAGGTCGGTCATGATTTTGTTAATCACAATTGTGTCCGACAATTGTTTGGTGCGTATCTGATGTGGTTGGAATATCATACTTGCTGGCGACTGGGGTTCTTAGCGGTCATTGATACAGATTAATTGATCTAAAGTGCAACGAACTTTTAATAAATATGATAACGCCTTGGTCCACAATGAATCTGTAGTTTTTCAGTCTTGCCTCAAATAACTTGGTATTCAAAGTGTAATCAAGGTATGCTAACATTTTCAGTCGATATTTAATAATGTGGTTGGGTTGAATGAGTGAAACTAAAACTAGAACATACATCACATTTGACATATCATGTACACCAAATAGAAACCTGTTTACAGCCGAAACGCGATACTTCGAATAGGCACGGGTGACACCTATTTTTTTGTTTTATGGGATAAATTATACAGTATGGTAGCATTTCATCTTCTTGCGCTTAGTTTTAATTTGGTGTACGCGTCTCGTAAGAAACGAATTCGCAGCGGCATAATACAGATTAACATGAAATATTGCCACACGTCATCATTTATATTGGCCTCAAATGGTAAATGAATGTGTTCATAGTGCTCATAGATAGACTAGCGAAATCATCGTTGACAAGATGTGAACAGATTCTATGATAATTTGATTCGTTTACATGTTCAAGCAAACACTATGGTAGGACCAGAAATGCATTTGTAGAAACGCACCTGTCGTTAAATCGCGATTTCATAGTACCACGTTTGATTTCAGACAAGCACTACGGAATTTAGAACGGACATGACTGGTCGCCTTAAAATTAGATATAGAAATAATGAAACTGCATAGACATCATCAGGAGAAAAACCCTGAATTTTGAATTTAATAACTATAAAAATAGAACTTGAACGACGAGAAACTATAACTGTTTGTGTTACTATAATTGCAGACTTTCTCAAGCATTTAGTTGTTTGCTAAAGACTAGTTCATGTTTTTAATTATAAATTTTTTTTGTGCGTTTGTAAACCTTCTATTTGCACTCGGCACACATAAAATCATATTGAGTACTGAGACTAGCGAGTGAGCTGCCTATTTAGAACCATGTATGGTTTGCCTATTTAAAAGATGATCTGCATAATAATTGTAAAGTGCGGAAAGTCTGGATCCCATAATCGTCAGATAGTGACAATTTATATTAAATGATGAACTCGGTGTTAGACCCACCTGGATTATATATATCAGTACAAAAATCTATGCAATAAATGGCTGGATGAATATTGTTCACACGTTTTAGTTGTATATTGGGTTATCAATTTAGAACATACACTGTTCCATGCACACACAATTGACGATACGCTATGGGATTTATAGCCACGCCTATAAAGGAAAAAGTCCGTCAAACTCCATTGAAAGTGAACTAATTTTTTTACAAGCCATGCCGGTCAAACAATTAAGTCCTAGCTTTCTGAATGGCTAAAGACATTGTCAATGAAATCTCGTCGTAATATCAATTAACGTTAATAGTTCGATAAATAAGTTACGATTGCGAGTTGTAATAGGAGGCATGTAATAATGTTGGCGTCGCAGTCGAGTACGTGGAATGCAAGCCGTATTCAATGTGTCCCGTCATTGCGTAGTATGGCGAATTGCCGTTAATAATCGCATTTCGACTGTATAAATCAATATATATAAACACACATAACACAAACAAACAAATAGAAAAATACATTATAACATAGTAAAGCGGTTTGTGTCAATCGTATGAGAACGCGCATCAACAGCAAACAAAATAACGGCATACTAATATGTAAGAGACACATATGCAACTTGTGTTGATACAACATAATTGGTGGTCAAAATAATGAACTTTTGTTCAATAAACAATAATGTTATATGTGTAACTATATAAACACGTTTACATTCGCGGATTAGTTTACTCCCTAATTGTTAGGTTGTGTATATAGTGTTGTGTAACCCCTTCGATAAAGTGGGTTGTTACCTTTAACATCCGGGTCTTTCCCAGAGCTGCTTTGCTGACTAAAATTGTGATTACTTTTACGCTGGACAATTATTGTGTTTTATTTATACTATCTGGATCGTACACGGTTACAGTTTACAATTTAATTGCGACTACTGATATACTTCCGTGCGGACAAGTCATCTGTAGGTGACAGACATGTTCAATCCTATTCAGTTTTGTCTTGATTCCGTCATAAATCAACTGCGGAGATCTGGGGATGCGCGTATATAAAACTATTTGTACAGTAGGCGCTGTTTATCAAAAGGAACATGTGTATCAGACCAACAGTCCAATCATTCCTGATTCATGCTAAACAAAGACAAAATAGTGATAAGGGTACCGATCATTTCGACATCAGTTCAAGACACATATATATAGTTCGATGGATAGTACACTTGAATAAATTGAATGTGAATTTTGATCACAAATATGGTAACAATAGCCGAACATAAACTAAAATACTTAGATATATAATTTATGTTTGCTATTTTATACTTCACACCAGTGTGCTGTACTGCGATTTATTATCACGTCCTGTTTGATATAAACTCTCGTAACGAACACTTTCAAAGTCCATCCTATATAGAAACATATAGTGTCAACACCTGCAAACACTGTATGTTGAACAGTTAAGTGTTTATTTTTCAATATTTCAAGCAAACTAAACTTTATTATTTAGTTTTCATTGGTATTTTCATTATTATTATGTAAAACATGTGAAACGGTTCATTTATTGTGAACATAAAGCTCGAGGCCAAATGCATGCACATTTGAATGTTGCAATGTTCATTATAGGCGTCTTCATATGATATGCTTCATCAACCCGATTATAACGCAGATAAATTTAAACAGAACTAACCTTTCACTCGGTGGCTTCTTATGAGATTCGGAATCTATCATCTGCAAGAACAAAGAGTATTGATAGCTCTAAGGTTATTCCTATTAAACGTACCTTGTAAGGATATGAAAAAATGCCTAAAATGTGGAAACCATTTAACTGATTTAACACAGTCACACAACGGGCTCCAAAATTGGCATTTATACATAGTTCACAATAGCCATGTAAAGAAAATACGACATGCTGCCAGCTTACCGTCAGAAGAATTAATTTCGGATAGAGCAATAAATGAAATCGGTCCACGTGGGTGTCTGTCTGTGCGGCCAGTCCTGCATGTTGCTATTACACCAATCATCTGTTGACGTTATTAAAATAGTATCGTATTGGTCCATGGCTGTTAATGAATTTTCTCGGCTGTTTTCCTGTCTGTTCATCGTGTTAGGTAATGAGGACAGGTCAGCAACAAAATAACTGGGTATTTCTAAGATTTCATGGTAACGTGCAATGGTGTTCGCTTCTTCTAAAGTGTTTTCCATCATCATCTCAGTTGCACTAGTTGTTGCCATTCTTTTGATTTCAGTAGATATCCGGTTAACTATTGAATACATTAACACTCAAATAAGAGATCTTTAAATCAAATTTGATTGCAAATTTGCAATCCATATTATTGTATTTTTAACTGTCATTTGTTTACCTGTACATTGTAGAACTACGTACCAGATGAGTGATGCTTATATTTCCAATAAGCGCTGATGAACACAAGTATCGCAATAATGCAGGCTAAGCCGGCAATAGCAATGACGAGTGTGCGTTCTGTGTTGAAGAATGCTGCATAATGATTAATTAAATATAAATCACTCGACGTTTTAAGTTTATACACAGAAAAACAACCATTTAAAATCCAGATTATATATGTTAAATATGTAATTATGAAAACTGAACATACATATTAGTACTATATATATATTGAGACACTTCATTTTGCGCTAATGGTACATTATGTCAATTATATATATACTAGCCGTAGTTTGTCTTCACTAATTGGAGACATATTTCCAGTTAACATTTCGAATTGTTATGCAATTACTTGAAAATTGTTGTGTCATGTCAAATGCAGATTAATTGCTGAAACGATTCATAATGCTGACAGAAATGTTCATCCGAGTACTAGACAGATGGAATATATAAAGTGCTTGTAATACCGTTCACTGTGTTAAGACGTGTCGGCTCTGCTGTGTTGTTCAGAAACATATCTACAGTTGCATCCGTTGTGTTGAAAGACATGGTAGTTGTGTCCGCTCTTTCATCTTCAACTGATATTGTTGAACTTCTGCCTGAAAAAGAAACGATCATTTTTTAACTGTCACAAGGATTGTTGATAAATGATATAAATATAATACTTTTTATAAATATGCAATTAAACGTCTTTACTTGACAATTACACAAGCTGAAATCAATTGTGAGGTACTTAAACAAGAACAGCATTTTTTTTAATGGTGCTCCGAATAGGGGTCGAACCTCAGACCTTCGGATCAAAAGTCCAACGCCCTACCTCTCGGCCATTCTTTTACATATATATGTCAGTGTATCGTTTACTTTATATAAATGATTAAGCAGTTTTCAACAATTCCAAAGAAAACAACAGAAAAAACTCCACGGTTTCTCATATTTTAGCGTTACAAGCGCTTTTTAATATTATCAACTTCAACTGATTATTTCGCATTAAGGCAAAAGCATTAACAGTATACATGTAATTATATGTCAATAGTGTTGTTTCGCCCCTTAATATTTTACACTTTATTTTCTTGAATATGTGAAACAAAGTATGAAAATTGTCAATTCGCCAATCTCTGAATTGGTCCCTTAAAAGGTCGGTGATCTTAATAGTCAACCCACCGCATACGTGTTTGTTCAAAAGAAAGAGACATAATGAGTTCAAAATCTCAACGTTTGCCAGAGAGTACGTTCTACCATGTCCTGCTGTAGGTATTATGCCAACGAGTAAATAGCATCCTATTGCATTATAAATGATGATATGTGATAGAAATAAGCTATACGAAGACATTTGCATTTCATAAGTGATATATAATATCACACACAATACAATATTTGATAAAACAAATTATCAAAAAAGATTGAAACAAAATTAAAACCCGAACTGGGTATCGAACTCAAGACATTGGAGCCATACGAAGACAGTAGACAGCGCTTTAACCGATGTGTAAACTATGGTTATACAAAGTGCCCAACATTATGACGTCAAATGTAAACATGAAAAGGGCCAAACAAACACGACCCTTAATATAAATTGATTTTTATCTCAGAACGCATACTCATCTGCCCACTATAATACCCTGTTTTAACCGTTATTATATGGCAGTATTAATATCTTAATTTCAGATGTTTTTTTTTGTACATATCTCCCTTTAGGCCCTTTTCGATGCCATAGTCTCTTTAAGTTTTGGCGGTTGCTAGTTGTAACACACTGGTTTCACAATCCTGTGTTAGTTGTTTTGAAACCCAACCAAGTCCCAACGAATCTAAATTTTTGTTTCACAATGTCAAACTGTGTGTTTTCTCATCGGCTGTAGAAACCCTGCTTTTGGCTGTAGAAACCCGCTGTTATATCGTGTCTAACTCACAATTAAGAAAAGGCATAACTATAACGCATATGCGAATTCATTCAAAAAACTGACACAAGTCTGCAATATCAGAATAAAATAAAATTTGTAATGCTGTCTGTGTTTTTATTGCGTAACATATTCTATTTTGTAAACGTGATTTTTGTTTCGTGACAATGTTGTAGTATGATACGCGGACAATATTGTTATACATACACTTAGTACCAGTTTCACTTCAAATGGAACGTTCAAAGATTCATCCGAACATATTATCTATCACACAACAGTCGCTCCCTGTATTGATAAAATGAAAAATAGACCACTCACTTTTAAGCAGGTATCTTATTTATCGCTATATACAACGTAGCAATGTTGCATGGTCGGTATAGATCGGTATAGCTAAGTGGCTGCTTCTCTGACAATATCTATTAAATAGGTTACACAGATAAACTGTGGTGTCAGCACGTCATGTGGTTTATTGGTATTATCGCATATTAATATTAAAATTAAATACTCAAGTTATTTTTCATACAAAATATAACATGATCAAGGTTGGTTGACACATTTACACTGATTCACTCATTGAATCACTAAATGACTCGCTCATTGAATCACTAAATGACTCAATCATTTAATCACTAAACTACTCACTCATTGAACCGCTAAATGACTTACTGATAGAATCACTAAATGATTCACTGATTGAATGACTTAATGACTCATTCATTGTATCACGAAAGGACTCACTCTTTAAATCACTAAATGACTCACTCATTGAATCACTAACTGGCTTACGCATTGCATTGCTAAATGAATCACTCATTCAATCACTAAATGACACATTCATTGAATAATTAAATGACTCACTTATTGAATCATTAAATGACTCACTCATTGAATCACTCAATTGCTCACTCATTGAATCACTCAATGGCTCATGCACTGAATTACTAAATGACTCACTCATTGAATCACTAAATTGCTCACGCATTGAATCACCCAATGGCTCACTCACGGAATTACTAAATGACTCACTCATTTAATCACTAAATGACTTACTCATTGAATCACTAATTGACGCAATCACTGACTCAATTACAGGCTAACCTAATTTATCAATAACTGTGTCATGCACATAACCGGTTTAATATGTAATTAATGAAAACTTATGGTGTTTTGATCTCACCCGATATGAGTACGTTGCGCTTCTTTCAATTAACGATTATTGTGAACACAATTACATGATTGTTGCCCTTTTGGTTTAATTGAAAACAACTAGATGTTGACAAAATTGTTTATTTCGTTGACGATATGTAAAAAGCATGTACGTGGACACAAGCAATTGCCGGTTGTACCACTATCATCATCATCGTCATCATCAACGTCGTCATCGTCGTCATCATCATCAGCAGCATCATCATTTTCATCATCATCATCATTTTAATCTTCATCAACACTACTATCATCGTCACAACCTCTATTTTCATCACTATCATTTTCACCATCATTGTCGCAATTATCACCATCAGCAACATAAGTGGATTTGTTCCACATTACAGATTCTGTTTCACGGTCATTATGAAAAATATTCTTAGAACCACTAGATGTTTGTTTATTCACATAGAATAATGTTCATTCTGTCACTTCTGTACTTGTTTGCCGCTTGAAACGCATTGAGAGCAAAACGTCCATTGAGAGCGAGAACATGGTATCATATTTCATTGTACATTATGTTCATAGCATTTTCTGCCTTTCAAGGGACGATATACTTCGTTAAAGCATTGTCAATAACATGACCACTTGAGATATAGTGGTATATATATATATATATATATATATATATATATATATATATATATATATATATATATATATATATATATATATATATATATATATATATATATATATATAAACTTGGTGTAGATACTTTGTATTAAACATTTGAAAAAAAGGAATTGGTTGCATGGTAAGCACACAATAAAATACACAACTAAAATGAAGTTTTAAAGTAATGCTGTGTCTAATGGCACCCTATTTATATTAAATAATTGTATTGCTGGTATGCCTGTATGGTATTTATATCCACATGTACACGTATGCTACGATCAAAAGCTGGTTAACTGGTTACAATAATAATTAGTGTTTTATGCCGATTAACTGTTTTTTATTAGAACATGTACGACATAATGAGAACGAATTCAGTTTTAAAAGCACTCACAATTGCTGTGGTCACAAAGATTCCCAGACTTAGAAAATATATACATAGGTACAAAATATCCGGTAGTTGTAGTGGTGCTTATATTGGTGGTGATAGTAATAGTCGCAGTAATAGATTTGTCTTGAATTCGGAAATGTGCAAGTAAAAAACATCGTCTTTAATTCGATATGGCTCTGACAATTTGGAAAGATTATGAAGCTCGTTATGAAACTCAAAATGTATTTTTTTATTAATCGAACATTTAATAAATCAACGTTGTAATAAACAATGAACAATTACTTTCGCAATGTTATACTGTTCTACAATTACAAGCACTTAATTTGTCAAGTGTGTGTGGAGTGAATATCCATTGCTGGAGTTTGTTATTTTAGTGTCTTAATTGGTAATTAAATAAAAACACAGGCAGTGAAACACATTTCGTTTTATATGTATTGCGTTCTTAATCAAAAGCTAAATGTGTCATCCTCTTAAGTTTTCCTTCAAGTGTATTGCGTTTTTAATTAAAAAAAAAAACACTAACTTTTCCATCCTCTTATATTTCACTTCTTGTGTATTGCGTTCTTAATCAAACAAATACATGTATTACAAAACTGTGCAAATGACCATTATCTTCAGATGGTCGCCTTTTTATGTTTTATTTACATTTTGTATTTAATACATGAAAAAATGCGTTTGTACTTCGGGTATCTATTTGAGTGTACAAATTAATTCGACGTTAAGTGCTAATTCATTGCCAATAATGTTACTTAAACATGGTGGAAAATCGTTGGAAAATTAAGCATTTAAGCTATTATTTTCCATTTGAAGCATGCTTTTTAAGTTGTTTTAAGTGTATATAATGTTTCCCGCAGCTATGCAAATATTATATTAAACGGAAAGCAATACATGTGATTCATTCACCATATTACTTTACTCACAAATGTATAATACTTCCTGTTGTAACCACACCACTTGTCAAAAACGTTATTATAACAGTTTCATGTTCTGGTGTTCTCCATCGACACATTGGCGTGTCATTAACCTCAAAATAAAGTCCCCATTGCTTCGCTGGTGACATGAATAAACTTCTCTTAACTTTGATTTCCAGCGTGTGGCAAAATAAAGTTACAATTACATATTGGCGTTGTCATAATAAATCGTATTATAAAATTTTGAGCGGTAGGCTTTTGTTGATATCTTATGCATGTGTCAGTTTTGACGTAGAATTGGTTTCGTATTGTTATTGTGTTGATAAAACAGGCTTAACTGCACACAGATTTTAAGCGTACTTATCAAACTAAACACCCCATCAATGATAACGTAACAACACACATCAACTATAGTACGTCAAAGCTACGGCATCCAGATAAAAAGTAGGTCATGCTAATTACGAGGCAATACTGACTTCACGGTTTTACAATTAAACGTGTTAGAGCTCTCTATATTATAGACATGCGTTCGCAGATAAGAACGACAAAAAGAACAACAATGTTCCTGCTGTATAATCGTTTCGCGTTACAAACGTTTTCCAAATTGTCGATTCCATTTACCGAGTATTAATTATTATCGATTCGTGCGAGTATTTCATTTGCAACACCAGTATCTAGAATGTATTTATATAAATCATCTACGTGTTTCACCTTTTTAAGCAAGCGTACAGAAATTTGAAACTGTCAATAAGTCAAGAAGGGAATGTTTTATTTGCAACACCAGTATCTAGAGTGTATTTATATAAATCATCTACGTGTTTCACCTTTTTAAGCAAACGTACAGAAATTTGAAACTGTCAATAAGTCAAGAAGGGAATGTTTTATTTGCAACACCAGTATCTAGAATGTATTTATATAAATCATCTACGTGTTTCACCTTTTTAAGCAAGCGTACAGAAATTTGAAACTGTCAATAAGTCAAGAAGGGAATGTTTTATTTGCAACACCAGTATCTAGAATGTATTTATATAAATCATCTACGTGTTTCACCTTTTTAAGCAAACATACAGAAATTTGAAACTGTCAATAAGTCAAGAAGGGAATGTTTTATTTGCAACACCAGTATCTAGAATGTATTTATATAAATCATCTACGTGTTTCACCTTATTAAGCACGCGTACAGAAATTTGAAACTGTTAATAAGTCAAGAAGGGAATGTTTTATTTGCAACACCAGTATCTAGAATGTATTTATATAAATCATCTACGTGTTTCACCTTTATAAGCAAGTGTACAGAAATTTGAAACTATCAATAAGTCAAGAAGGGAATGTTTTATTTGCAACACCAGTATCTAGAATGTATTTATATAAATCATCTACGTGTTTCACCTTTTTAAGCAAGTGTACAGAAATTTGAAACTGTTAATAAGTCAAGAAGGGAATGTTTTATTTGCAGCACACATTTACTCATAATATCACACATTTATGTCTCCATTTTTACAAAACGTCAAGTACTCCAACACAATTTTGCTTGTAGAAAAACGAAAAAAAAATACAATATCGAAATAAAAAGTATTTTGAAATCATATAAAATAACATGCAATAATAAAAAAAACTACATTCAAGCAATTAAGCATAACTGCAACACATCAATCGAAACTAAATACGCGTCAATGCATACATTTTGTGATCATCGTTGTTTGTGTCTTTGTGTGTGTGTGTGTGTGTGTGTGTGTGTTAGCAGACTAAGAATTCAGAATGAAGGGTCTGTTCAGGATCTGTTTTTTTGTTGAGCCGGCATCTAGAATTATTAAAATTATAACGGTTTTGTTCATTTATTTTAAATTTGACAAGATTAACCTGAACCGAAATGGTTAATTTATTGTAAAATTATCACAATATGGCTTAACTGAAATGGTTCATATATTGTAAATTTATCACAATTACCCTCAACTGAAATGGTTTATATATTGTGAAATTATCACAAATAACCTCAGCCGAAATTGTTTTTATATTATAAAATTATCACAATTAACATCAACCGACACGCTTTGTATTGCATTTACAACTGCTTGAATAAGCGCATTACATAATACGTAATATTGAAATCAGGGTTGTCGGTGATGTCAAACCCTATTATTATTTATGTTACAAATGAGATGCTTTTATACTTTCAGAAGTAATAAATAGTAATACTCGTACAATCCATGCTATCTCTTGTCTTTTTGTTGACAGCGCTTTATGGATAGTCGTCCTGTGGCGAAGCACTCGAAGAAACCAGTGATTTGCTGTTAGAAAGAGTATATGAAGCTGCGTCAGATATACATTTACAAGTATGTGTGTTTGATAATATATTATAATAACATTTAATATTACATAGACACGTGCTGCATAAACAGACATCTGAAGTTAAATGGATATTAAGGTGTTGAACAGTTTATGTGGCAACACTTTTAAGAATTTAATTTATTTTAACAAACATATACTTACACGGCATCGACAGTGATTTTGCCTAAAACAAATACAATAAATATTGTATACGTGTTTTTATGTAAAACAAATGTATTAATTTGTATTTCATTGTACCGAAAAAACTTTGCTCACTGAAAAATGTTATGTAAATTTGGTGTCCCATTTACGATTGCATCTTTCAACACATTTTGTCCATGCATACGTTTGGGTAATACATATTCAGTGATGTATTTGATGTACAATCTTAACGTTTATATGTGTATAATTAAGTCATTGTATGCACACTATCAACTTTAAATAGTATGATATAAAGTTACGCACGTTAGTAATGTGTTGTTACCTCTATCTTTCTTTTTGATGACTACTGAGTAGATTGAGTCATCTTTGCTTTCACTGGAATCCAGTGGGCCTGTCTTCTTCACAGGTGCACAAACTGGTTCTTCCTTTACCAATGCTTGACCTTCATTGTCCTGATTAACTGATGTGTGAAGCGGTACATCCTTCTTTACAGTGGAATAGAGCGGGTCGTCGTCGTCGTCTTCGTCGTTGACAGTTGCATAATGTGATTCATCATTCAAATAGCAAGGATGGGCCAAGTTCTCAGTTACGGAACATTTTCGGAGTTTGTTCACGGTTGAATAATGTGGGTCTTTCTTCTCATTCGACGGTTTTCTATACCCGTTGACAGTTGTGTAAAGCGGGCCATTATTGTCCGCAACGAAATAATGTGTGTCATCATCATATACTTTGGTGCAATGTGGCCCGTTTCTGTTAGTTTTACTATCAAATAGTATGTCCTTGTGTACAGTTGCATAATGCGGTTTATCGTTGTGTGCAATCGTGTACAGTAGATCTTCATCTAGAATATCATCAGCAATCAACTCTTTACTGTAGCTGTTTTCAAGATTAATGAATTTATCAATTTAGTGTAGCATTTATTATAACATGCACAATATCCATACCATCAGCAAAATAACACAAGCAAAACTCATTTAAACTTCATTGCAAAATGCTCAAAGTAACAACTGAGCATACATTTAGCTAATGCTAAATGCCTATAAAACATATAGCCACATGTACATCAATAAACACACTATTAGAGTCATATGACTAAATTAAACATACAGCACAGTGAGAAACGGCATTGTACGACCGGAATAGAAATACATGTGTGGTGTAATATATGTATGAAAAAGACGTGACTTACGTATTTACACTATAACCGCACGCTCCCTCTTCTGAAAACGATGAAGGGGTTCGTTAGTAAGTAGCCATGTATCAAAGAAAACTGTATGAAGGCAAAAAAACTGTGCGATGTATAATGACAACGGTACAAGTAAAGTATAAATAATGTTGAAATGGCCTATGTGGTACTTACCTGGACATCTCGTTTCAGTGTCTTTAGCGAAGCTATATACTGGGTCATCGTCACATGGATCTAGCCTATGCAGTCTTCCTTTAGGTCCTCTTGTCAATTGATTAAATTATCAATATTATATTAAACGTATTGTACTTTTTTAATCTCTCACTTACGCATGCACATATTGTACAAGTTCCATTGATTATATGCATGTTTAATCAAGCAAAATAACCCAGTATTGCGTTTGAAATACAATACAAAGCCAATTCAGTATCTAAATTCAGTACAAAAATATGAACCTTTCGAAATTCATGTGATAATTTTAAGTGTTCATGTATATAACACATACACTGGGAGATTAAATACAAATTATTGCTATGGAAAAAAGTTACCTTCGTGAATGTGCATAGTGGGCTGAAAAAAAAAAAAATTTGAATGTAGTAAATTGATAATGCAACAATTGCTTACAGCGCTTGCTAAATGGAAGTATCTATACATACTTGCATGCTCACTTTGAATTTGCTTGAGATGCATATGTTGCATTACACATGAAAGGAAACGTTTCTTACGTTATCTACAAACGCGAAATTCACAATCTTACAATTTTCACATTTAAGGACTATATCGCTAGAACGGGTATGTAAATTACTTTTGATTTCGAAAGTATTCAAAATGTTATATACAGACAGCTCTACCTTTAGTGGTGTTGTTTGATGTCAGAATACTTGATGCAAAGCTATCAAATGCATTATTATGAAGGTCGGATGTGTCATTCCTCGTCTCTACCGATAATATGCAGCCGGTTGGGATGATATTTTCAACTTCTTAATTCGACAGAAAAACACATGAACACATTACTTAATAAATGCAAGATCTTGATCAAATTTCTGGTTCTTTAAACGGACTTTGCTTGGTGACATTCAACAAATTCGACCAACTGTTATAGTTTTTTGTTACAAAACAACTTGACTAATGCAATGCTGTTTTATTTTGAACAGTTAAATGTACGCTTTTTATTTAAATATCGACTTGGTGAACTTTCAACAAAAACTAACTCTATAGTGTCGGTTAAATAAACAGTTTAACAGCATAAATGTAATTTAGGCACACACATTGTTTTGAGGTCGTTTTAAGTTCATTTCAATGCAAATAATAATGTATTATATCCTGTACAAGCAATTAAAAATCTTGCTTACCAACCTGTTTTATGTTTCTGACAGAACCTTAGCTTTCTTCGATAAACAAATATGACTAATGCAATGTCAAGAAGGACGAATGGTCCAGCCGTTGCAAGAACTATCTCTGAAACTAATATTTTAAATATAACTATTATACATATATATTTTACTTCAGGCATTCATCAAAATAAACAAAACATACAAATAATGCATCCATACATACATTTATTCAAATGGGAGATTAAAGTATTTGAAAACAGTAATGCATAAAGGTATGCATTGCATACATATTGCAGATTATTGTAATACATTTGTACCGTAGGGTTTGTCAATGATATTCGTGCTAATGTTAGTAGCTGCGGTCATCAAGTTTGTTTTCGAATTTGCCGTATACACCTCATTTATTTCTGTATGGGGTGCGGTGACTGTAAATGAATATTAACATTATCGAATTAGTGCGAAAAAAAAGTGGCCAAAATTGTGATTCGAATAGACATGTGTATACGTGATTATTTGATACGGATTCTACCTCAATCCAAGTTCATATATGCTAACATATTATTTTATACATTTTATTATAACTAAGTAACTCTATTTTGCTAAATTCCTGCATACACCTTCGCCCAAATGTGTAAATTATATCAAACCAGGTGTACCTATACAGTACTTGTGTATGTTCCTGGCGTTTAAAATGTTTATAGATCAATGTAAAACATAACTCGTAAATGTAATTATTTGAAATAATAATATATGATTACAACATATGCATTTATCTGTTACACCTTTTCTTTCGGTATTACGAGCTGACTCCTGATGTGCTTCTGATGTCCTGAAAACTGTCGAAGTTTCACTTAGGCTATGATTTGTCGATGAAGCACGGAGTGTACTGGTTCCTAAGAATGTTAATTTCGCACACTAATTTATTTAGTTGTATCATTACACACTATCCTAGTAGCATGCTTTATAACAATAAAAAATATATGTATAACACGTGCTATTTTCTAAAACCGGACTTACGGATTTTAACAATATAATAAGATCCGTCAAGGCAGACATACACAAATGGTTGAAATTTATTGTTTTATTGGAATTAAAACGAATTGATATATTAAATTAAAACCTGGTAGTAAAACATAACTTGTACCTACCATACAAAGATAAGTTTACGATATTGCTGTGAACAATACTGCTATGTTTAAGAATCCCACATCTCCATTGGGTATTGAGGTTCGAACTCGTGGTATCGGACATATTGCATTCAACGCGGGTTCTGTCCTTACAAGAGCATTGTACTGACGCCGAAGGCAACGTTTTGATTACACTGCATGCTGTGTCATTGTGTACTCCATCAGTGCGTTCAACATCTATCGTTAGCTTAAATTCTTTATTTGCATCTGTCTTGCTATAAAAGTGCGTTATCTGTGTTGATGTATCATTAAAAATACACACAATATTCATTGCAGATGTAGACAACATATCTATGTGTAGCCTTGCTGAAGGCGAAGCTGAAAACGCAGATCACTATATTAACAACAATATTAATTGTTAATAATAATAATAGTACTACTACTACTACTACTACTACTACTACTTCTACTTCTAATAAAAAAAGAAAAAATAATAAGTGTTACGACTCAGTGTGCCTGGGGCTTTACGTTGACGAAGTTAATTGCTTGCTGCTTAAGGAAAACTACGCACGACAACGTACTACAACCTGCGTCGACTTAAGTTTTATTGTATGCAGCCGTTGTTGTTGTTGTTGTTGTTGTTGGCGGTGGTGGTGGTGGTGGTATTAGTAGTATTAGCAGTAGTAGTGGAAGCACCAGTAGTAGTAGTAGAAGTAGTAGTAGTAGTAGTAGTAGTAGTAGTAGTAGTAGTAGTAGTAGTAGTAGTAGTAGTAGTAGTAGTAGT
>CM051026.1:25330060-25472560 GCA_027627225.1 Congeria kusceri | reverse complement strand
GATCTCAAAACTCATAAAAAAAACATAATACAACTATTACCTAATTGAGCTCTTCTGAGGACTGGAAACTGTCCACTTATAGGTTTTCTTTGATTAAGTTGTATCACTGCAACATCCAATCCGGGTTTGTGGAAATCGCCTTTTTTGCAAATTACCTTCTTCAGTGTACCTATTGCATCCGGTGGTTGAGGTTGGTATACGTGTATATCAGAGGTATACTCAACAGTGCCTCCTGAATTAATACAAAAGTCCAACTCGTCAGGAGACAGCAAAACATGCCCACACGTTATTCCACAAATACCGTATGCATCATGTTCAAAAAATAGTCCTAGGGTACCAGCTTGATGACGTGACATTTTGCATCCCATTCGAACATTATCATGCACTTCATCTGAATGACCGGCAAACGGTATAAATACGCCTTCCCGAACGTCTACCTGAACTTCATCATACTTTTTTGCAAATGGTTCCTCATCAATTGGAATAAAACCCTTTGCGCGAACATACAAAGCCATACGAGGTTCGCGTCTGCTATCGTTTGATATATGCATGCATCCCCGTATGAAGCAAAGATATTTATGCTTCAACATAAGGTGGTTTGCATTTTGCATTATGGCATTTCTGAGCAGATCTGTAAATTCCTGTTTCATTAGAAAATCATAACAGATTGGACTATCTTTGACATGTCGAGCCTCCAGATTTTTAATTACAATATCATATCCTAATTTATCAAGGAACGCCTTTATGTCTTCTGTTTCCTTTTTGACAGTCACGACAAATACAATACGTCGAGTGTCATCAACCGTGTAAGCTGGATAGACATCGACAACGTTGTGAAATTTAATAATCTTGTTACAAATTTTTGCACTCTCAGCTTTAAGTTTCTCAATATTTTTGTCTATATAAAACAAATTGCGAAGATATTCTGTAGGTAAACGATCAGTTTGTGCTTGTGCCTTCAGGTCCATGTCTTCATCTGCAAGAAACAAGTTGTTTTTAAAAATTAAACATGCGTATTATATTATGTCTTAATCAGTTATGTATAGTTTGATTGTCATGGACTAGACTTGCAAAACTGTACATATACGTGTCGATATACATGTAGATTCATGCTATCGTCTGTTATCGTCTGTTAATTGTATTACCTCTCATTGTACGAGGGATGATACAAAAGTTCGTGGAATTTGTTCGTAAATAACAAACAGGTAGGCCGACACTTGACAAATTTAATCTACATATTTCTTTTTACCTCTGTGTGTGTCAATTTTCAGCAATAAAACACTGCCAATAACGAAGTAAGAGTCGACATCGCAAACACATCCAACGAGATCCCTAGAACGTCAGAAAACGACAACGTCAACAACGTCAACATTTGTTCGGATCTTAATTAATATATATTTGGCGCGTTTCTTCAAAAAATGTCTGCGTTATGTTTTGTATTATTATTGTGTCGCCTGACTAGGTGACATAAAGGTGTTACTTTTGTCGTCGGCGGCGGCGGCGGTGTCCCCTTTCGCTTGTCCGGATCATAACTCTTAGATATTAAAGCTATCAACAGGACACTTCATAGGTAGATAGGGAAAGTGCAACGCACAAAACCCGTTACGCTGCACCTCATACTTTTGTAGTTATTGCCTTTTGTTTATTGTCATACTTAATTTTTGTCCGGAGCATAACTCTAAGACTATGAAAGCTATCAACTTGAAACGTCATACGTAGATAGATCTTATTGAGAGAAAGTGCATTGTATAAGAACCGTTACTCTGCACCTCATACTTTTGGAGTTATTGCCCTTTGCTTATTTTCATACTCACTTTTTGTCCGGAGCATTACTCTAAGACTATGAAAGCTGAAAGCTATCAACTTGAAACTTCATAACTAGATAGATCTCATTGAGGAGAAATGCAGTGCACAAGAACCGTTACTCTCCACCTCATAATTTCGAAGTTATTGCCCTTTGTATATTGTCATTCTTATGTTTGTGTCGCAGTTTTGGTTTTAAATAATATGTTCTTTGCAATTAGCCAGAGTGCAGCGCTTTTGAAGATTTCAATAAATCTGTTTAACTAAATTGGAGCATTAACCTTAAGTGCTTCTTCATTTGGATTCACGTAAGCTATCCGGCGTCAGGAGACACATCCGACTCGCGGAGTTCTAGTTATTTAAGTATTCACATTAATAGTGCTGTTGTATTAAACTGCTAAACATCTCCCAGTACCATATTTCATTTATCTCGCCGGTATCGGTATTACAACCTTACACAAACAGTACGTCCGCTAAATCGCTTAACCCGCAATTCAAACGTAACTTGTTTGAAACAAAGTAAACATACAAACAGTTACATATTTAACTATATAATACTGTTAGCAGGTGACATATTATTCTCCAGTAATAAAGTGTTCATTAAATGAATTCGCAAATGAACCATTTGATAATAAAAATATACAATGCCCGATAATCCCACTGCATATTTTAAAAGTAAACAAACAAGAATGATTTTGATTCGTTTTTTTCCGCATACAAATTTTCATTCCAAGTATCTCTTGTAAGATAGTCAGAACTGTTCCGAGCGCTTCAGAAACTTCGCACGACCTTAATGCACGACATCCGTTAACAGCCTTCATATCGCCGTTGTAATTCTTAGTCAATAATTGTATTCATCATATTCGATGCTTGCTTTTCCATGATATCGGAATCATCGGTGCAATTTGTGTTCGTTTGATTTTTAATGCCTCCAAAGGGAACTTCGGCGGCATATAGTACTCGCATCGTCCGTCCGTATGGCCATATGTCTGTCCGACCGTCCGTTACGCTTCTTGTGCGGAGCATAACTCCATTGGTTTTGAAGAGATTCAAATGAAACTTCATCTAATGATAGAGGACGATGAGAGAAAGTGCAGAGTTTAAGGACCATACTCTTTCTTCAATATTGACGGACTTATTGCCCTTTGTTTAATTTTCTTGTGCGGAGCATATCTCCATTAGTGTTGATGGACTTCAAATGAAACTTAATATAATGATAGAGGGCAATCAAAGGAAGTGCAGAGCACAAGAACCACAATTCTGTCTTCAGTATTTACGGAGTTATTGTCCTTTGTTTCATTTATCTATGTGAAGCATTAATTTTCATGTGCGGAGCATAACTCCATTAGTATTGAAAGGATTCTAATGAAACTTCAAACAATGATAGAAGACAATGAGAGTATGTGTAGATTACAGGGACCATAACTATTTCTTCAATATTTACAGAGTTATTGCCTTTTTTTAATGTTATTGTGTAAAGCACAACTCAATTAGTAATTAAGGCATTCTGATGAAACTTCATATAATGATAAAGGACATTGAGAGGAAGTGCAGAGCATAAGGCCCACAACTCCATATTCAATATTTATGGAGTTATTGCCCTTTTTTATTTTCTTGAACGAACCATTAATTTCCTTGTGCACACTACCAAAAGTATTTGAGCGATTCAAATGAAACTTCATAGAATGGTAATGGGCATTGAGAGGATCTGCAGAGTACAAGGACAAGTTTACAAGTTTACAAGTTTACAAGTTTATTTCCATTCGTAAACAAAGGCCTCCGGCCCAAAATACATGTCAATATAATAACATAATACGATAAGTAGGAGAGTTGTGTCACGTTCATGTATAATGCAATACAATCAAAATGTAATAAACAGTTTCAGTTGAATAGGAAAAATAGTAACAAAATATTAAGTATTTTGAGAGTTAACAATTTGTAGGAGATGATATATATAACATGATACTTGTTTTATTTTTGCTTCGTCATTAGAACCCATTATATTAAAAAAATCATGTATCGAATTACCAGCTCTATACCATGAAGATAAATATCTTAATCTTATTTCATTATATTTATTGCAATGAAAAAAGGCATGATATTCGCAATCCAAAACATGATTTTCATCGGTTGAACAGAGGTTGCATATTCTATTTTCTTTTAGTATATTATTATGTCTGCCCAATTCGATTGATAACTTGTGGTTTGAAGATCGAAATTTTGACATAGCAATTTTATATTTTCTTGGTGTATCAATTGTTAGATATTTTTCTGTATTAAGTAAGCTTCTATAATGTTTATAATAATGACATCGACTTGAGTTTGATACATCATCGTGCCATTTTTGTGTACAGCAATCAATTACACGTTGTTTAAAATTTGATAGAAATATGTTTTTTTCTCCAACATCCTGGCTAATCCAAACATATCCAAACCCATATATAAATAATAAATGTCGAATTTTCGTTGCCCAACATGTCCGACCAGATTCATCAAGAGATTTAAGTAATAAATAGCAATTTCTAGGATAACGATGAGAGGGCATTTGAAGTAAACTACACCAATATCGTATACAATTTGTATAATAGGTTACACATAGTGGTAATCTACCGCATTCACCCAGAACTATACAATTGTTTGTGGTCTTCTTTAGTTTAAGGTACCGTTTACAAAACATAAGGTGAATAGATTCGACAGTCTGTTCATATTCAAACCCCCATATTTGTGACCCATAACAAAGTATTGGCGTAATCATCGAGTCAAATAATTGAAACATTTCATTTAGTGGAAAATGACCAAATGGCTTTTGAAATTTGTAAATTGAAAAGATACCCTTTTGTGCCTGAACAGCTAACTTATTAAGTGCTAAGGTCCATGATAGGGAGGGAGTAAACAAAAGTCCCATGTATTTATAACAGGATGTTATTTTTACTTGTTTTCCACGAAAATACCAATTTTCAATATTCTTAAGTGGTCCACCATTGCGAAAAACTATTATCTCAGTTTTATCAAAATTAACTTCCATACCAGTGTCCTGACAAAAAATATCAATATAATTTAGCTGCTGTTGCAGCTTTTGTACAGTTTCTGCGCAATTAGCAATATCGTCAGCAAACATTAAACAAATAATATCGGGGATTTCATTTGTAATAAAGATGCCGGTACCACATTTTTCACGTAAAAGGGTAGATAACTCATCGATAAAAAGAGCAAAAATTGTCAAACTTGTCTTATCTCCCTGACGGGTCCCGATGTTACATGGAAACCAACTAGTTACCACGTGCTCACCGTTTTTATTACAATCACAATCGGACATAATATTTTTGTTAGATAATTTAACACAAGATTTTAAGTTACTATACATTGCTTTTAGAGTACTTAAGAAGTTGCCATGTAGGCCTTTTCTTTCCAAACACTTAAATAATTTAAAGTGGTCAATTTTATCAAATGCTTTACGGAAGTCAACATACAAACAATAAAACCTGCCTTTCTTTTTGGATAGGTATTTTTGTATCATAGCTTGTAGACAGAATATATTATCAATTGCCGAATACCCATGTCGAAAACCTGCTTGCGATTCATCAAATTTATTGTAGTTCTCGGCCCATGTATATAGTCGTTTATTAATAATTTCAGAAAATATTTTGTACATTGTGTTTGTAATTGATATGCCCCTGTAGTTACCTGCGTCGTTAAGTGATCCCGATTTAAATATGGGGCAGATAACACTTGTACCCCATGACTGTGGGAAATATCCACTTTCTAAAATTTTGTTAAATAGTACACAGAAATATGGCGCAATATCTGTAGCAGTATATTTATAAAATTCCGATGGTATTCCATCAATACCACAACTTTTATTATTAAGAAGTTTTAACAATGATTGTTTTATTTCTTGCAAAGTAAAAGGTTCATTTAGTTCTCCAGCAGTTTCGTCGATGAAGTCATTATTGTAATTGATATCAATTCCCGTCGCGTTTTCATCAAACAGTAATTTAGAGAAGTGTGATTGCCACTCATCGGGAGAAATAACTGAATCTAAGCAAGGCTTTACGTTAGCACGTTTAATCATTTTCCAAAAATTCTTAGCATTATTTCTAGTTTCATATAAAGCTTTTCTTTCCCGAATTTGGTAATTTACTATCTTTGTTTTACAAGTGTTTTTAAAATCGTTTCTTTTTTCTTTATACTCAAGTAAGTGGTTTTCTATGTTAGATTGTCTAAATTTGCGTAGCGCAACGTATTTAATACTTTTTTTTTCATCACATTCTGAGTCCCACCAGTCGGGTTGTGATGTATTAGATGCGAATGATCCAACTTTCATATGCTCGCCTGCATTCATATACAATGATGTTATGTGTTTTATTGCCTCATCAATATTAGAATTAATATAATTTCTTATAATATCACCATTTGTATACAGCGTACGTTTAAAATTTGACAGGAATTCAGTTATTTTACTTTCGCGCCATTTAAGACGACTAAAATGGTTGGTACTAATACATGAAATATTTGTGCGTTCTTTGGGACATATTTTTGGTAATTCAAGATTGCAAGTTATAGGAAAATGATCCGATTCATCCCTATCTAGTACAGTGAAGTTCTTTATGATGATATAAAAAAGTTCAGGCGATGCAAGCATATAATCCACTACGCTTGATCCATCATTGGAAAAACATGTAAATTCACCCATTTTATCTGAATCAAATCGACCATTTAATATGTGGAAATCGAATATACTACAGAGATTAGAAAGAGATCGTCCAAAATTATTTCCGATAGTATCTTTATTTTGTCTTAGAATTTCAAAATTGCTTCTTTCATACTCAGTATCCCCATAAATATAATCCAAGTTATCGCATGGTATGTAATCGAGATAATCTTTGGTTCTGCTATTAAAGTCACCGGTCAGAAAAAGTGATGGATTTTGATAATCTAATCTGATTTTTTCTAAATCATCATTAATTTTTGCTATACCGTCGTGATAATCGCTATTTATGTAGATCGGTGACCCTTCAGGAGATACATAGGTAAAATACATAATAACATCGTTCATATTGTACAATCTTGAAAACGAAAAATAACGTACAACACAATCAATAAATTCGCAGTAAATCTGTTTAACAATGTTAAGCGATTCTGATATATTACGTATAAACACACTTATACCACCACTATTTCTAATTGAATTGGGTTTACGCTTTCTAACATAATCGTAACAGCTAAATCCATTTAATAAATCTTTAAATTCACCTGAAAAATTACCCCATGTTTCACACAAATTAATAATGTCATCAATATTACTGAGTTATTGCTCTTATTTAATTATCTTGTGCGGAGCATTACTCCATTAGTATTGAAGGGATTCAAAATACGTGTAATGATAGAGGACACTGAGAGAAAGTGCAGAGTACAAGGAACTTAACTCTTTCTTCAATATTTATGGATGTATTGGCCTTTGCTTCTTTATTTTATAAACTCCATTAGAATTGAAGGGATTTTAAATAAACTTCATAGTACAAGGACTATAACTCATTCTTCAATATGTACGGAATTATTGCCCTTTTGCGGATAATTACTACCTTAGTATTGAAGGAATTTAATATAACACCACATATTTTGATAAGAGGACATTGAGAGGATGGGCAGAGTACAAGGACCTTAACACTTTCTTCAATATTTATGGAGTTATTGCCCTTCAGTTAATTTTCTTGTGCAGTGCATAACTCAATTAGTGTTGAATTGATTTAAAATAAAACCACGTATGTTAATAGAGGGTGTTGAAAGGAAGTGCAAACTACAAGGACCATAACTTTTTTTTGTCTGAAGCGTCATTTTTGCCAACATGTACCTGACATTGTGTTGCATTCCTTTGGCAAGCATATGCTTCGGGGGCATACGCCACATCCCGTGACAAGCCCTGTTTTTACACTATATTCAGCTATTTGTTGCAGATTCGTACAAGATTGCGCTGCCGAGTAACACATTTTTGCGCAAAATTGTACAGATATGCGCATTTCTTGTTGTTCGGGTGGTTGGATATTTTAACGTTGTCACTAACAGTGTAGCTTACACAAAAATGCAGTTGTCGTAAGATCTGTGCTCGACTCGGGGATATTGGTTTTATGGGGTAATAACATAAGGACCATATAAGTGGAAGAGTATTTGAAATGTGGTTGTAGATCACACCAACATTGAATGAAATGTAAACCTTTAAATAATCGTTTAGTGTACTTTCAGATCGAAATTTGACGTTGTAAAATAAAGAATACAATTCGATTCTAAATACGAGGTTTTTGATATGTCTTTAACAAACATCAATAACAACAAAATACTTATCAAGTTAAATTGAACTAGCCAATGTATCTACATATATTCATAAACGTATATTCGTTAAAAATGTATTTTAGGAATCTTTATATTTTGAACGTTGTTTATTGCATTTATATAGATTTTGGTGCTTTTTTCTTATAAATTGAACAAACAGCATATTATAGTCAAACAATAAACGGGTGATAATCTTACTTTTACATATGGAACAGATTGTTCATTACATGTGAGTGGACAACTTTTGATTGCTTTTGATTACGATAGACTACGTTTATTTCATTTTGTCTATTTAAAATGTTATGTTAATTTAATTTTTCCAATTGTATACTGTATCTAAACGGATACTTGTTAAAATTTAGAATAATACGCATAATGACAATTTTTCATATTAAGAGTGCACGGATTAAAAATATTCGTGTGTACCTGTTACTGCGTATACACTATTTTTAAGAAACATAAACAGCTGATAGTTTGGCCCTTCTTAAGCTGTAGTCCACTTACGCGGTCAACTTAATCCGGTAAGATTGTATGACGGTATCTAAATACCCGGACTGTTATCAGGGAATATTTTGTTCGTTATATAGGTGTTACCCATTTTAAATTTAATAAGAAAGTTAAGGTAATAATTAATTTAAAGTTTATAGTGTAAGGAAAATAAAATTTGGTTGTTTTCAAGACAATAAACATTTTATTTAATAAACAACTGAAATCACTGAAAAAAACTGATAATTTTGTTTTTATCAAACCTGAACAATATACAACATGTTGATATTACACAAGGTACATTACCTCTCCAAATGTAAAAGAAATAAATGAGAAAATTTGCATATCGACATTTTGGAAGAATTTTACTAGAACGCGAGTATTTTATTAACACTATATATTCTGTTTTTGGAGTTTGTTCTCAATTAAATTATACAATATTTTGAAGATCAGTACGTTTTCTAGCAATTAATTACAAAGTGGTACTGGTCTGTCTTGTTTTTGTTTCGGAGTATAAGAAACCATTTATATACAATTTAGAAAAACAACTTATTCAGTTGATTTCGGCAACTTCATCATACTGAAGTATAAGTCCTTTATGTAATAAATAGCGCTCTAATCAATTGATTTATGCACATATGTTTTATTTTTTTATTCAGATAAAACTAGAAATCAATTTAATTTAATCCATTTAGGAACGATTTTTGAGGCTTAACAATGCAATGTAACGTTTCAGTTATTTTCGGTTTGCCTATGGGCTATATTTTATTGGGTCTAGCGATTGAAAGCAATAAAACATCGGAAACCGACGCCGGGTTTCGGCAATGATCTGCTATAATCACCGATGCGGCTAGGTGGATTATTGGATTTCCAAATGCGCAACAGAGTGGCTGTTATTATTCCATATGTTTTCCGATCTTTTAGTTATTTTCGTTTAATATGATAAAAAGCGTTTATTGAAAGTTTGGAATTGAATGGACGTAAAATTAAAAAGTTATACAGACATTCCATGAACTTTTCTACCATCTCTCGTATGTTGGCAAAATGAATAATTATAATAGTGAAAAAAAGTAAACATATGAGTATTTGCAATAAAACACTTTCATGACGTCACAAAACTGTCTAAAATAACAATATGATATGTTTGTTAAATGTAACAAATGAGCATGGCAAATATAACTAACAACACAATTTAGAGTTTAACAAAATGAATGTACGTTGTGCATAATAATAGTCGACAAAAATTCATTAAACTGACAAACAGTTTTTAAAGAGACAGTATACTGTCATGACCAGTGAAGTGTCATAACATAAATTAACGTAACGTAACGTAACGTAACGTAACGTAATGGAACGTAGCGTAACGCAACGTAACGTAAATTAATGTAATGTAATGTAACGCAACGTAACATAACATAAAATTACAAATTACCAACATCTAGTTAAGTCTATAGTTCTACATCATTGATAAGTATAATATACTATCCGTTTTAAATAAATTCCTAAATACCATTTCGTTCTTTATATTCAATTTTCGAGACAGTAAATATGTCCAAATTATCATTTGAAGACAGAGTTGAACAGTGTAAATCCAGAATTGGTCCGTGGCCTTACCACATTCTTTTAAGTATTGATTTCTCAAGTCTTAATGTAATTAGTACTCAGACAACATGTATGCTATTCGTCTTCGCAACAATTAGCATAGCGAGTGAAACAATAAGGGCAGTATCTACATTGTCTACCAATATCGAGGTCCTTTTCAGGCGACATATATATGGGTAACTTTGCATAGGCGGCGTCCCATTATTTTGTGCAGACAATGATTTGATAAGAATTTGTACAATCATTATGAAACTTGAGGGAACTGTTAGTGGGCATGTATCATTCTTGAGTTAAGCCCAGACAGGCGACACATCCGACTACTGGAGTATTATTAGATCGTGGCCAGAACTCTTCAACTCTTCACCACCACACAAATCACTGTCGAAGGTCTACTATTTTTGAGATCGGATATCTTTGTGTCGGCATCATATAATTGTGTTTCTTGTCTGATAACTGTTTGGGGTTCAACATAAACTAAAATCAAACTAAAATCGGACGTTAACGGAGAAGTATTTAACACAACATTGAACACTCAATGGTAAATGTTTGCGTTATGATTTTCTGGAAAGCAGGATGACCACAAGGCAACGTGATGACTGTCATATGGTTATGGAACATTAATGTGTTACAAGTTTTAGGAGGAAAATTATATTACCACAATCTGGTTGAAATAAAATACAAGTTTATTACATATACGGCAAAGCCACGATCACAGATCACGAACATGATTTATTGTTATTTTGTTATTACCTTCAGAACTGGGACTGATACATGGACGTTTTTATCAACGGTACTGCTATGAACAATCAAATGTATTATCGATTTTGTTATCTTACCTGATGTATGTCTTGGCAACAATGAGCGCATTCGTTTTGCATAAGGCTGATCATCTGGAACCAACACAAGCTGTTGTATACAAGAAGTTGTTAACATTTTTTCTTGTTTTGTCACAAGCGTCTGCTTATATTTGTTATATCCATCAAATAAACTATTAAAAACACAATTTGATAAACAACACTAAGAGTTTCATGTAAAGAGGAATGATATATGTGTTGTATATAATAATTAGTTTATGTGGTATTGAGGATGCAGCATAAGCAATATAACACGTGACAATAGAGGAAGTACTATTCACCCAATCGTATTATGGCCGTCGTTTTTTTGTTCATAATTGTGTTCAGTGCTACACAATGGCATTTAGTAGTTTGCTTCAGAATTGTAAGGTTTGCTATGAGCATACCTGATTCATATGCCTGACGTTTTGCACCACCTCTTTCTTTCGTTTGGTAACATAAAATTAAACCATATATTGAATAATAGTAGTACACTTTTATTAATAAGACGGACAGTGAGTTAAATGTTTTTTTTTTGTTTCTGAACACCCATGTACATAAGGCGCAATATTCAAAGACAATCCGTCACAGCATTATTATTTTAGATCGGCTTTATGTAAATTCTGTATAATATTTACTTGCACAATAACACGGATAAAAACTAATGTTTTAGAAGATGTATATAAAATATACCGTTGAGACCAAGTACATTTTAAAACAGCTGCACATGGCACGATAAAATATGTATAGCGTTCTTCTTTGTTATGGGTCAACTAAAAAACTAATATCATAATTCTTATAATATCACATTATTCACGGATAGGCAAGGATTGTTAAATACCAAACATCTTATTTATCCTATTATGCTATGCGCATACGTCATAAATTATGAAAACAGTGTGAATATATGTCAAAAATAAAAACAAATTTGGTCTCCCAGTTTTAACACTGTTTTTTTAATACAAACGTCATCATTTGGTATGACGCCACATTGAAATACATAGCGTTCTAAAAATAACAATCGAATAAACGTATGCTAAAATTAGCTATTGGATAAAGCTTAAGTTTATACGATGAGTTGTAATCCGATCGGTTCGGATATAGTAATAGGATTAAATGGAATTGCATACACTAACAACCCAAAATATATCATATCGCACACACACACCTGCTATATTTGAAAGTTAAATGTATGGGCCACAACATATTTTGGAATCTGTGTTCATAATAAATACATTACCTTTATCGATCACATTCCGTGTCTTCTTATCAGTTTTGGCTGAATTCTAAAATACAATATTTAAAATGTTAAATAATAATATGTTGCCAACGTTGATGGTGATCGAAGGTTTTTCAAAATCACTACACATATTATTGATGCGTTTATTTTTTGGCGAAATAGTTTAATGAGATTGCTTAGGGAATGCATGTGATAAAGAGACAGAAGCGGACGATGTTACGTTGTTAGGAATGTACATAACAATGTTTCTCTCGTTTCAGGTGAAGGAAAATCAATTATACGAAGAGACTGAGGTCATATCTTAAACAATATTAACTACAGTTTAAAACATTAAGTATGTTCATGAAGACACTCGTTTCAAGAGCTGTATATTATAAATAACTAAAAATACACTTGTTGTTTTAACGTTCCGCACAATATCACATTTGTTAGCAAACATTCCATTATTGACAGCGCCTAGGTAGAATTTGATAGGGTGCCATGAAATCATATTTGTAAGCAAACTGTACATTATTTACAGCGCCTAGGTAGACTTTGAAATGGTGACATGAAATCACATTTGTTCATAACTAGCTTATCCATCTTAAAGGGACTAGGTCAACGAGAAACAATTTTAGTGTTACTATGCTGGAAAGGAGAACGAAAAAGGCACACACGATAAATATACTAATTTAGTACATTTTTAAATCTTTGATCAATACAATAAAGACAACTACAAATGAATTTAACACAAATATTCAGTATAACGAACTATTTGAAATATAAACACACACACAATAAAGCTGATACAAATTTAGTTTACAACTACAAATATTTGTTTGGTATAGTTAATTTAATTTGTATAAGCATTATCATTATTTAATTTTAAGGTCAGTAGATTATTATAGCTTCATAAAAACTTGAAATCATACAAGTGACATCATAAATGATAACTTAAAAAGAATATACAATAAAATATACCGCACCAATGGTCATTGAATATGATTGTCGCGTTTCATTAGCATTAACTCAAGCATCTGTACGAGGTTAACAATATCATTAAAAAAATATATTTTTTCTACGGGTCCTCTTCTTATGTTAACAGCAACGCTTTTTTATTGAGACAAAAGGCGATCAGTAAATGGAAAACACAATTTTCGTAAAACACAAACCTTTTGTACGGTACTTCCAGATCTCGTCTGTACTGTTTTCGTAATAATTGTATACATATCTTTATCTTAATGAAACTGAAAATTCAAATCATTCATATTAATTTCATACAAACTAAGTTGAAGTAAGCACTATGGTACACCAGGAAATTATAATGTAGACAAATAAATTATTCTAGTAAAATGTTTCAAAATTGAACATCAGCAGAACTGAAAGTGAAATACACATTCACGTTCAATAGTCTTACCTACAAAAGGCAATCATACGCACATTAAACTAGTATTTTATCCGATCCTTTAACCTAATTAACACCAAGGAGCACGTGTCAAAACGTTTGACATAAACAGAGAACGAACCAAACATGTTTTGGCATATTTGAAGTTTTTGTTAAGCACTTATTTAACTAGGGTACCAGGAAAAGCTACCATAATCGATTTGGCATTGAATGAGCGTATGGCACAGGTTTGTCCTTGTTTTATTTTTATAATTGTGCTTGTCTATAAAAACATTTTAGAGACGACTTAACGTGTAAAATAATTGTGTTAACCACAGAATCACCTGAAAGAGTGCTATCAATATTAAGATCTACATATGTTACATCGTGTGTGGCTTGAATTGTGTGATCCTTACAAACAATCTTGAAATTTACGTTCCTTTAATTTACGTTTTGAGCCAAAACATGACATTATGTTTGTCCAAGTAAAGACAATGTATTTTCCACCAGCCAGGACGTACGTCATTTTAAAACATTACCCAAAGGTTCGTTGAGATAGCGTCTGGATTACGATAAGATAACGCGATCATATGCGTACAAACCTAATATACAATCGGGATTAACACTAATAATAATATAGCATAAAAACAGTGGTCCCAAAATACTATCCCGGAGAACTCTACAGGTTATACGTTTTAAGTCAGAGAGGGCCTTGTTTATTCTTACTGTTTGTTTTAGTCTAGCATATGCAAGTGTCAGTGGAATAAGAACCCGATTAAAATTTGTAAAGTAAAAACTATGCTAGTTGCGAATATATTGATTTTTTTCTAAGATATTAGACACTTCACTTAATATACTTACTGATCTATACTTAACAACATCTATATTACTATTTGTCTGATACAAACTCTAGCATGTCATGCGGGTCAGCATGTTCATATATCGACAAAAATGATTAATATGTAAAAAAAAACAACAACATATTAATATCAACAACATATGTGCACACTGTACTTAATTCATATTAAGAAGTATCAATATTAATTAATATCAGCGAATGCCTTTCAAGCTGATAACGAATATGCTTTGGACGGTCAATGTGTATTACAAGTTGAATTAAATATTGTTCACTTTTATCATAGTTCATCTCTACTTTTATTTATTTATGAAAGTATCGCATTGTCTAATCGCATTGTCTAATTTTCAAACAGGACCACAAACTCCATTTATCTCTCCCGAATATGCCTGTAAAGTATCAACATTCAGTTTCAGCAAGTTTGCATTTTCAAGACATTCTAAATCCAAGCAAGTATTTAAAAGCATCATTTTTTGTAAGATGTATTGGCGAAAACACATTCGTTATGTTGTTATATGCGCAAAGTAGAAAAGAACAACAACATTACATAATATTAATCAGCATTGCATTTTGTAGCCAATATATCTGACACAGAATGAAAAACCACCTCAGCAGTGTTGACCTCAACCATTATTTGTGCAAAGAATAAACAAATGCTAAATAAAATATTAATAAAACATGATTATTAATGAAATATTTTGCAAAGAAATAACCGGTACATATCATTAAATTGGAAATTGACAAATGGTTTCAAATTTAAATGTAATGTAAAAAAAAAAGCGCATGCAATAGTTATAAACTGGTGATTTATGTATTAATACATATTTCGGCAGGCCGAAGCAAATTTAAGTAGATGGTTGCAAAATTAAAATTACAACCTAATATATTGTGTTAACACAATATAAGTCTGCATAGAATAATATATTCTTTGGATTACATTTTTACATTTTATCAGACAATCTCATCGTTTAGGCTATGGACAGCCTTAAAAGTTTTACTCGTGTGTATCTTGCTTTACGACAGTATGACCCATTTAATAATATAACAAATACCAGTGTTGAAACAAATCTGGAAATCAGCCTGAACCATCAACTTATTGGTATATAAGTCTGGATGAAGTGAAGAGTCATAAAAACTACTGTACTCATCAAGTATATTAGAGGCATTGGGACGGGGCCGTAACGCTGACACAGTCGTGTCCGTACCAAGATTATTGCATTGTTACTGTAACGTATTCTGCTATAACATGACTTCTTTTCTAACCTCACATACTTCTTATCAACAACAGCAGGAAAAAACGAGTTGTTTCAGCCTTGTTGGGACTCCCCTTTTTGACTCACACTTATCGCTTTAAAGCCGGCATAGCGACTAGCCTTATCGCAATAAAAACAATGTAAACTATTGTATATGTGGTACTTGCAGATAGAGATGGAAATACATAATTATAATATAACGATGTTGATGACACACACAAAAAACTAGACATGTGTCCAAAGGTTACGGATTCCCGAACATTTCGTCGAAGTTCTTAAAACCATATGCAATTACTATACCAAAGTGCACAAGTTTACATGCTGATGAATATGTCTATACAGTCTCATCTCTAGAAAATGATGATTAAGTAAAGTTTCATCACTCTAGCAGTTATAAAATTTGAGTCACACATGTCCTAAAATGAAATATTTTGCCAAACAAAGATACGGTCCTGTATCTGCATGTCAAAAGCGTGTTTTACTACAAAAGCGCGAAAATTATGGTATCATGCACAAGGTCACGGATGCCTAATGAAAAACGTGCGTGTACTGGCCATGTGCTTAATTTCAGTGTTTATGTATACACAATTAAGTTTGACGACGTTTAATTTTGTTTTAAAATGAGGCTATATAGAGCATTACTCGTTTGATTGTCAATTTTTGAAATAAATAAGTAAATTACCGGGATAAAATACAATGTAAGATATTATAATCAAATGTTTTAAAATGGCTGTTCGCTTTTCCCGGAAACGCAAGTATTTGTTGTCAAACACAATTTTAGATGATAGTGAGGTATAAACTCCGCCCTAAAAATCGCCGTATTTAATTGGCTAACGAGATCGTTGTTGGCGGGACTGCACAGTTCAGTCTATTGTTAATTACCCAGTTAAAAGTGAGACCTTATCGATCAATACGGCGTTCGTTTTTGACCCTGTGGTTAACGATCCGTGTAATTGATAAAGGGATTAAGTGTTGTCGCTTTGAAAATTAAAGCATGTCGGCATTATTTAAGCATGTCGGCAAATGACTAACTGATTTGAAGGCATGACGGTTCCGATAAACGAAACAGGCCTACCAGAAAGCCTGATTTTCAAATTACTTTGCAGAATTGACAAATATGGTGATATCGATTCTATGATTAAGGTCACAATTCAAGATCAAGTGTCAAATATAAGAAATCAATTCTTAACACTTTTTCCGGAGCATATACTTTTTTGGAGCAAGGATGGATTATCAAATAACTGTTTAGAAGTGACAAGCATCGTAAGCCGGTGTGTCGCGCATAAAAACCACGTTACTAGGTCTAAAGTAAATGTCAAAATTCAAGGTCAAATGTCAAATAAAAGAAATCAATCCTCAACAACTTTTCCTGGGAATATCTTTGTCCGGGATGGATGGGTTTTCAAATACCTTGGCTGAAGTAACAAGCATGATAAGACGGAGTGTCACGCGCAACAACCGGGTCCCCAGGTGTAAGGTCAGGTTCATATTTCTTAACCTAAATATATAAGAAATCGATTCTTAACACTTTATCCGGAGCATATCTTTGTCCAGAATGAATGAATTTTCAAATAACTTGGCAGAAGTAATTTGCATGGTGAGATGGATATATCCCGCCAAAGAAGTTTGCATAACGTGAGGACTGTCAAAATAGGCCTGTACGATGGTTGTTTAAAATAATATATCGACGTGATAGTCTATACCGATTTAAAATCATGCTTGTTTAATGACATTAAGAGCTTTTTTTAAAACAGTATGCATACGATGGCACAAATACATTTAATATATCTTGGCTAGTACAAGTAACCTGTTAAAGGGTAATTTCAAACAGTTCCTGAAAATGACGGTAAGCTTTATGACCTTATTTGGCATTGATTTATATGATACACAGTTCTGCACTTGTTTCTATACAATATAATTACGTAACCATTTTGCCCGGCCCTCATATAGTTAAGTACTTATCATGGACATTTCACTGGCCGCCCGAATTTATAACTGTGGGACACAACTCTCGTCCTTTTAATCTCTAGATGTACAATATATTTTTTGATAAACAAACAATCATCTTCAGTACGACAAAAAACGTCCCAGACTGTCAGATGCAGGAATATAAATTGACATTGGTGATTAAACAGTTGAAACGCGCGCTTTTATGATAAAGATACATGAGACATTGCCACTCTAAAACAGGTTCAAGCTTTAAGCAATACTTGCAGAAAGAAAGATTGGTCATTAAATACGCACGCATTTATTATACGAACTATATGTAAAGCATTCGTTTATCCAAGTGTATTATTTAAACAGAAGACCACGACTTGCAATTTCAATGTTTGATTTCATTGTTTCAGTTCATCAGACATCAAAATTATATACTATATAATGTATATGCTTACACATGTCACTTTCTGCTAGACTGTAATTTGTCTGATAATGAAAGTAAACACTTTTGATTGTTTCTAAATGTGTGACAACAAAAAAAAAGGAATTTTCAATGTTACTCTTAGTGTCTTAAGCTACCTTATACATTTTAAAGTATATTTATTATGTTATCTAAATAAGATTTCAAGCGTCCTTACCTGTTATTGTTCGTAAGACTCAGCCTGACAATGTTCAAATTCGTTCTTCCTACCCGTTGTTGTTGCAGGGCTTATTCCGTTCGTACCACGTGACGTCATCACACACCCGATTGGCTGCTGGTGACGGACTTTACAGAGAAAGGTAACGATACACATTATGACTAGACATAATAATTTTAACATATTTGTTTGTTTAATAAATCCACAAAAAATCCTCCAGGACAGTTTTGGATTTTTTTAATATACTTAAATCTATTGATTTATTTAAAAGATTTGAGTAAGTACGTATTTAAGTCTGAGTAATCATGACATCTTAAAATTGGTAAATGCATGCCAAAGTTTCCCCCCGACAGACATACATAGATAAATCTAAAAATCCCACGCAGTCCTGCACACGTGCGTTATCACTTAATCACTACTTATCTCAAGTTCAGGTTTGAAGGTTTAAAAAATAATAATGATATGATAATGGGTTTAACAAATTAATGCATGTGATCAAAACTGAACAATTTCGAATGACAAAAGATGAAGATTGCCTATCAACATAGTACTTTGATAGTTCAAACACAAATAATCAGTTCAACTGCCCTTTCAAAGAATATAATGTCTTCCTAGAAACAATATCTATTGAATGGGATTTATTCCGAAGATCAGATACGCTTGTTGCATTTACTAAACCTTGTTCAAGAAAAGTTAAGCATGGTCAACCAAACATTCAAGTACAAATTATAAATATATTTCAGTATAATAAAGGACATGAAAGGTGAAAAGATGCATGTGAAGCACCAATCGTTTAAAAAAAATATCACTGGTGAACATGTGCCGAAATCATTAACAGATCTTTGTGTAAACGAATATGTTATACCGTTACGCCAAATACAAAATATAAAATTAATTAATTGCTCACTTGTGTTGGTTATGGGACAATTGTCAATCGACTAGTGAATGCTGAACAGTTCATTCACAGAGAATGAAAAAGAATACATGTACTTGCTACAGTACATGTATCAGAAACCTACTACCGCATCTAGCACCTACCTGTTTGTATATATATGGAAAAAACATATAGAAGATATGCCAAGTGGTTTAAAGCCATTTTTAAAAACAATATATTTCAAGAGTCATAACGATTGTGGCTTTGGTCCTAAAGAAAAAACTCATATGCACACACTTGTCCAGTGCTTTATTATGCGGTTCGTATACCATTTAACAATCACACCTTACGTTGTGTACGAGTGATAAGACACATGACTGGTGAATCGAATTTTCCGTTGAAGGTTTCGAATTTAAATTTGCTCTATGTAAACAAGATAATAACTTACGTTTCATCGAAAAATCGACGTGCGTATGCTACTCGCACGGTGATATGTGCTGGGTGATTAAATATTGTGTCTGTAATATCATTGTAAATATACCATATATCAGTATCAAACAAGACTGGTTGGTCTGCACTAAATGATTATTTAGCACGCTACTGTAAACGACCTGGACTAAAACATGTTTAGGCTATGTAAAGTTTGTTATCAATGCACAACCAATGGTGTAATAAGGATGAGTGTCACATTCAAGGACCACCGCACTGCCATGCAGGTTACATCTGAGAGTTAATATATAAATAAATTATGTGTTTGCGTTATCTATGGTTGGTTAGTTATCATGTCTAAAAATACCCATTCGGTTGGCAAGTGTTAAGTAGTTAAAACTGTGCTTAATACTGAATAAATTTCAAAATAATTCGCAACATTCTTATTGTGTTAACAAGTTCATTTTAAGTATCAAAAATGTATGTGCAAAAATCCAATAGGTTTAAACATCGGCCATTGGCAACATTAAGTTTTCTGTCTGCAATGAGAACTGTTTACACATTCCTAATTCCTGATCATCATACACAAACAGAAACGTCAGTTTAACGACCCGCTATATTGATATGTTGCTCACTTAAAGAAAAGATTTTAATCTTACGATGTTTTATAGCACTGAACTATTTAAAGCCACTAAATCGACCTTAAACATAATACAAATCTTTCCAAACTCTACTTGTTTTATTAATATCATTGTATACATTAAAACATAAAGACATGCTCGTTTTCATTTGTTATAACTCATGTATCGTGATATTAAATATTCAGTAAGGCCAAACATAAACGCTGATCGTGTGTTAAAAATGTCAAATCATGGGCAAGTATTCGGCAGTAAATAAATACTTGAAAAACTCCATTAGATTTGCGTTTGTAAATAAACACGTGATACACGGCTAGCAACCCACCGACAGAGATTGTGTGACGGATGATAAGTAACTGATTAAATGTTACGAAGAACGGAAAAAAAACAATTTGTTTTATCGAATAGAACGACCGTCGCTAATATTTATCAACAACTGTCATAATTATACTGTATAAACTTTTACCTAAACGCATGATACTGACTGTCATTTAACTGTAGGTTGTTTTTCGGAGTAGCTGTTTAACCCAACGTTTTACTCTTCTCAATATCCAATTGCATGTAGTGAAAATTACCCGCCAGTAGTCCAGAATGAAAAAATCCTAATGTTGCATCGGCTTATCTGAAAATATTCGCATTACACTGGTCAGAAAAAGAAGAGGTGCACCATGTCGTTTCGTCACGATGTAAATTAATAAAAATTGTTGGGTGCTCCTTTTACATTCCAACACTGTGAAACAATAAATACATGAACATATGACTGTGGTGACTGTGTTGTCGTAAATGAGGAATTATTTTTAATCAAAACATGGTGTCCATGTGTGAAAACTAATTCACGTTGAACGATATTATACACGCAAGTACTAAATACATTCACTTATGTGCACACAACTAGAGATGTTTTACTTTTCAGAAAAATAAAACTCCCGTTTAGATGGATTGTCAGGACAACCTCACAGCACAAATAACTTTAGCAACATAATGTTGCCAACGGAAAAGTGCATACAAATACTAAATACTTTATTGGCGATGAAAATCCGTTAGAAACTACGGAAAAAGATCACATTTTAATATAAAATTGCTCTGACAGCAAGAAACCTGAACATGTTTATATCACACCTGTATTTCATTGCATAACGTTCTGGCACTATGTATTGTTTTGTTTACATCGAGCAAAATATGTGTGCCATTAACAATAAATATCTAACATTTATAGACAACACTGGCAATTCTCTAGTTCTTATATGTACTAAGTGCATTCGAATTTAAAAATGATTGTAAAACGGTTGTACACCGATCGCAAGTTCGGTCGTAAACCCCGGACTTAAGATAAGATTATCTTAAGATAAAACGGCCTCTAGAAGCGTGCTTATATTTTGTGAACAGTTTATGAGGTTGTCAATGATGATAGAAATCCACAAATAAATAAACAAATCAAAAACAATACATGTGACGCAGGTAAGGCGGAAATGCGTCTAATCGCCGTATACATGTACTAAGGAGCTGGACAGCGGATTTACATGTATCTACATAATGCACTTAAATTATAATATGGGTGACAATAAACATGTTTACTTATATCTATTTAGTGTAATGATTAACTAGCATTTCGTGTACAAATGAAATGAATATATTGTAATAGTATTATAGTTGAACTCAATTAAGTGTATTGATAGGCTTTTTAAAACTCACAATATGAAGTGTTGATTCCTTTTTTAAATTAAGTAAGGGTAGAAAGATTACACACATCATATTCATTGTATCTGTTCGTATGTATGATGTAAATTTATCGCAACCGATTTTTAATTACGTCACTAAATCTATAATAACGTAATGTAATTTTAAAGTTTTGGCCAGACGTTTATCATTCTTATCTCTTGTGCATTATAACAGACGAATACGATTTCATAAAGCCACACTATTTCTATTGAATCGATATGATCATACCACATGCATTCAAATATTGTCACTTTGTAAAATACCCAAATAATCAATAACTACATTAGCATAAAGAGTCATACCACTAAAGAATAATGGATGTGGCAGTGATTTGTTAAAATCAAATGTTTAAATGTTTGCACAGATGACGGTGTCTTAAAGAGACGATATATACCAAGATTTATATCAACTATCATTATTAACGACATTGTTCATGTATTATAACAATGCGCAATACCAAAGCAAATTAATTACACAAAGACTAAATAAGGGAGTGCTCAATAAATTTACCAAACCGAAACATCAACAATGAGGTAAAACAGCAAGACCAACATGAATTTGGCGACAATACGATCATACGCGCATGCTGTTTTCGGAAAATACGCGTGCAACGTTAGGTTATACTTTATACCTTCCCCATTCTGACGCTAAAATATCAACAAAAAGGGCAAAAAAACGACATTTATTTTGTCTAAGAATGCATGTACTTAAACTCGTTATATCTTAATAAATATAATAAAATCAGTCTTATCAAATTAAACACTTCCGGTAATTTTGGTAGGCATAGTCATAAAATATGCCAGGTTAGATGTGTCTTTATAACTCGGATGATAGTTCCACACAGGTACAACAAAGCACGGGAAATACTCTTAAGCTAAATATGAGTCATATATTGTTAGGTTGTCTATTTTCAGAACATTTTCATCAATCGTTGTGTTGATAGTATTTTATGTTACATTGTTGTATATTTTATATTGTTTGTAATGGGTAAACATGATTCCGATTGTATTCTGTCAATATGGTTTGATAACAAGTACATGTAGTTTTACAGCTGTCCACATAAGGAACCTAAAGGTGGTCATGAATGTAAATTTGAATTTAGACAGGTATCAATTGTGTGTGTGTGTGTGCTTTTGTCATTACAAAGTTCATTCACATATTGTTCAGTACACACAGTGTTACTAACACTGTCAGATATGTCCCTATACTCGTGAATAATCAATGAATCATTGAGACATATCAGTTGTGCTGTCAACCAACGGTTTCGATATTTTAAAGGGTACATTGTCATCAATACATGCATATGCAGCAATTTTACCATATCTTAACAGAAATGAGTCGGTTGAAACTTTTATCTTGGATAATTGCTAAATCGACACATTGCAAGTTGAGAGCGGTTTTCATTTTGCTATAGTTCGGATAAGAAAAGCGGCATGCATTGAACACGTGAATTTTAAATACTGAAAAAAAGGCAGGGTACGATAATCTGGTTTATATCAATGTTGTTTGTCTTGCCTCGTTATGTATATGTCAGATCAGTTCACAAACTTTGTCACAGGAAGGGAAATGTATATGTATGCAGATATTGCAAATACATGTATATTGTATCCGGACGACATTTTGATCGTGGTATTTTCTAAACTGGTAAATTATAATTTTGAATATTTAGTTCTACACTAGCGCTAAAAAAATACTGAACAATGCCTGGATAAACAACTGATTTCACATCGCTCAAACATGTTTACGCAAATCAATACGCGTCAACTATTGTCAGAACAGAACAGAACAGAACAAATGTTTTATAAACTTAAGCATATGACAGCTCATTGTTATTTTACAATCAAATCAAACAGACATGCGTGAAGAAAAACATCAACCTATTGTATCAAAATACATACTCTATTACAATGAATTATTGGTTTAATATGAGAAACTATTAGGTAAAAGTCAATTTATTCCTGTGTGTGTGCGTGCGTGCGTGCGTGCGTATGTGTGTGTGCGTGTGTGTGTGTGTGTGTGTGTGTGTGTGTGTGCGTGTGCGTGTGCGCGCGTGTGTGTGTTTAATTCGCTCATAATGCATTATTTTATATGATGTGTCATTTGTTAATTGTATAGGTTTTGTTTTATTGTGTAGTACTAGGTTTGTGCATTAAAGCAATGATAATTCGCATTTAAACATCTTGATGCACATATTGTTTTTGTTCTGATATTTTATAATAATTTATTGCAGCCAATTTCTCTAGTAAGGCGATTTCGAAATATTGAATTGTGTGATCTTCTTTGGACTATGCAGGCTTAGAAGCAGTAACAATCGTTACCACACATTTATAGAATCCATCGGCTATTTCGGTCCGTTCAGGATAAGTCGTCACAGTGATTGTTATGCGTATTATTGTGTTTGCAGACAAACATAAATATATACCATTATGTTGAAAGTAGGTAATATAATAATGTGTAGTTTGATTTGTCTAGCGTAAAAATCCCATTGCATAAATAAACATTTATTCAAACAAATTTGATCGCTTAATTAAACATTGTTTGCATTCTACGTATTAGACTATTTAAAGACGTTCGCATCAAAAAGAAAATAATTTGATTAATTTGTCCTGTTGCTTTATTGTTTCTGCATTGTAAAGATTGAGTGCATAAGCATGTCGGACATTCTGACAGTTCGCTGTTATTAAGAAGATTACTTTTTTATAAAAGTATTGCTTGTTTTAGACAAAAAGTATGTTTCTTTCCTGAAAATAATCATACCAACTGATCGAACAAGTAAACATAATAGACGAAAGAAAACCAATGGAAATGCTGAACAAAATACCAGCCATAAACAGTAAATGTATGTAACTGACTTATATCTATATTGGTACGTTTTCTAATTCCATTCAACGGTAATAGTTAATGTTATTGTGTCATAAATCGCTGCATTATTATTTTATAGCGCGGGTTTTGATCAAGCACCTAAGGGGATGCAAAGGAAACAATACTAAACAAGATGGTATGACATTCAATACTATATTAAACCCTTTCTAGTAATGGGAAATAATAGCAGTGGAATAAACATAACAGTCCAATTGATTTGACAACACATTTATGATAAATTGATAACATCACATAATATGTAAAATAATTAGATTGTCTATATTTGGATATTGTAATTGAACAGGATTAACAAAAAAAATAAGAATAATCGACATAATTATACTTTTAATTTATCACGCGAAGTAACGCCATACAAGGGAGAAAACCAGCTAGACTACACTTACATATTGATAAACAAAACATTTGAAACATATTTAAGATCCACAAATACTCAATCATTTTTTTTAAAGTAAAACATTGAAGACGTAACATCACTAATGCAAAGTTTCACCAGCTAACATTATCAGAGTCCACTAATTCCAAAAACAAGCTCAATGGTCCATGCATTTTATGTCTGTTCCAGTTTTGGTGAACATTGACATATATCTAAACCAGATTTGACACAATCAAGAAATATGTCGTTTGAAATATTACATATCTTTGGTATTACATGTATATTGATGTGTCTTGAGGCATATTCAGTACATTATCGTAATTGACCTTTTTAAATGTTCATTTAAATAACTAGATTTAATAGTCAAAGATTATTTTATAAAAGCATATTTTATCATCAAACCACACATATGCAATGTATTGCCAAAACAAAGCATATTGTATTATATTCATTACAATCTCCATTGTTTTTGGACAATAGTATGTTGTTTACTTAAACCATGTTAAAACAACATTACTATTGGTAAACATGTACTCTATTTAAAGTCCAACATACCCAAAACGAGTTCCGTGATCCATTATCTGTATAATGTGTTGGTGTAAGTATACACGGACACATGTATGAGCGAAATGTTAAGATAACCTGAGGTTTGAAACAAAACATATTGATGCATTTGATAAACAATGATGATTCAGTAGGCCTAATTTGTTTCCTTTTGACTTCCTTAAATGTCAATTGAAATACATTATTTTCACAGTAAATTTACGTGAAACGTCTTTGATTATCAAAAGACACTTGTATATTGCTTAACAACATTAAAAAAAAATATTCATTGACACAATGTTAGTTTTAACTCGAAAACTAACGCTTTTATAACAATGCTAAAATTCTAATGTAAAAAAATGGTCCACCTGGTACCAAATTCGTCGTCAAGTATTGTTTAAACATCTGGTGACTCATATTTTGTATTGCTGTTATGGTTTTAATATGCACTGACGCTCCTATGAGCAACAATTTAAAAAAAATTGTCGTTGGAAATTTTTTTTTGCAAACGTCTTTAATGAGATATGTGACCGTTTTACACTGAAAAGCTTTTAAGAGACCAGTATATTATAATTACTGCAATTTAGCAAATGGTATTATCGTTGTCGCTGTGAATTTATTGATAGCTTCATTTTTGTTTTCACTGTGAATTTATTGACAACTTTGTTGTTTCGCTGTCAGTCAGTTGAGAACATTTGTGTTGTTGTCGCTGTGAATTTATCGAAACGTTATCGATGATACAGCTCTGATTTTATTGATATCGTTGATGTCGGCGAATGTATTGATAACGTTATCGTTGTTATAGCTCTGATGTTTTTTATATCGTTATTGTTACTAATGCTGTGAATTTATTGATAACGTTATTCCTGTTCTTGTTACTGTTAATTAATTGATGAAGTGAATGTAGTTGTCGCTATAAATTTGTTAATGACATGTTTTTGTCCCTATGAATTTATCGATATTTTTATTGTCACGTTCTTGTTAATATATTGATAACGTTATTGTTTATGTTTTTGCTGAAAATGAATTGTTACCGTTATTGATATCGTCGCTCTAAATTTAACAACAGTATGCTGTTTGTGCTATGAATTTATTGTTATCCTTAATGCTGTATGTTATATATTGTATATGTAAAACAGTTAAGTAGACACCAACATTAATCTTCAGGTAGTAATACTTTGATACGTACGCTTCTCTGATTTAACTTAAAGTTTGAAGTAGGCATGTACGAGTCGTATACTTTAGACTAAAGATGTATATCACAGTTAATCACATCTTCGCAATGATATTGACGAAAAAAACACATCTGGGTATAAATTGAGCTGTATATATTTACACCATATTGAATACAGTTAACACGCGCAGTATAATGACGTCATTGTGTTGTTCATCGTACGTCCTTTTATGTTTCCGTGGTATTTAGTTTGTTTTTCTATAGTTTGTTTTCAAACGACAAGTCAAAAATGATGGAAAATGATGGAAATGATGGAATAATAGAATACTAGGATTGGTGTTATGTAGGTAAGCTTATATTGTTCTGCTATAGCATCAACACTAACGTGGTATTATCTCTTATTTATAAATAACACGCGAATACTAAGAATATATGAATAAGACATGAACAATAATTGTTAATAAAGTATTTGTTCCATAATTTGCATGTGCAAACTGATCATTGTAAATGTAATGGTGTTTGGAGGTCGTATGCTATCAAACACAGACAAATATATATGGAGTGTAATGCATCAATTAGGTCGTTAAAATAATAAGGTTGTTCAACTTTTTAGCAAAAATGTCAGTCCAGGTGTATTGAGCATAAGAAAAGATAATGAAACATATCATATGGAAGCCTGTGCGGTATGGATATTGTCAACCCTCGAAACAGAATGTCATCAGAGGCGAACGCTGCCCTATAGTATTTATATAACACCACCTCTAAAGCGCGATCTATTAATAAAATATTAACATAATATAATACAATGGGCATTACTATGCTATAGGGTATTATGCTTCCCCAATATATACCATAGTGTAATGTACTCTGCAATGCATGGTATGCATACCTTTAATACATTATTGTATTTGCCTATCTGTGAATAAATCATTCACACTATTGGATCATATCGCTTACATTGTGCTTGATTTTGTAATTAGTCTACTAAGTTGTTGGTTGCAAGTACGGCCAAACTGATGTTGTTCATGAGACATACGTTGTCGTTGATTTACACCAGATATTGCTGGCATGAGTAATGCATTATAAAGTTTGAAAGCCAGAAGTTACCATCATCAAAATGTTCCAAAATAGTACTTAGTTGCAAAGGTACAGTGAAATGAATGCTTTGTTTGAAATGACCTTTATGTGTTCCGAAAAGTGTCAAGATTGCACTAAGTTCTGATTTTAATACACACGTACATTTTTATCAAGTCCTGAAGGGATGATATGCGATATTGCACTATCGTGCTGCTGACGCTTTGTTTAGTAACAATTTTGTTTCATAAACTATACTAACAGCATTACAACAAAACAAACAGACATACGGATCAACTAGTAATTTGATTTGCATTGGAATGTAATTGTGAATGGCATTCAAAACACTAATGAGCATATTGTATTGCAGTTCTGGATGCATATGTTGCGTCTAAGTATATTTCCAAGGCCTTTTAAAATGGGGCGAATCAACGTATTTAGCATGAATGAGCTAGGCTTGTTTACGACATAGGAACCTTTTAAATAATATCGAATAAGTATTTCGCAAAAAAAAAATTATTCTTAATGTAAAAACAAAAAACAAACAATCTGAAACAGTTTGGGTAATATATTACTATAATAAACACTTTTGTCAGACAGTCACGTGTACATGGTCAAAGAGATGTAGATTTCCAAAACAGTGTTGCTTTGCAAAAAGTTGTGAAAGCTGACCTTTCCGCCTTAAGTTCCATCCAATACTGAATCCGCCCAATAACAATGTAGCAACACTATACAATTGTTAAACGGGATACGGTATTTCGTAACTGTTTTGATAAACAATAGTAAATGAAAGGTAACGTTTAAGACACTTACAATGCCTTACTAATAGAACTAACCATTTAAATTTATAATGCGAGGCAGGAAACATAAAATAATGCAAACATAACATCAAGTTTATATTTAAATAAAATAAATAGTATTAAACGTTTTGAACTTGAGAATGTTGTTTTTCATGTTAAATACTACAAAACTAGCCTCTGACGCTACTGGTGGTTTAATATAGAACACCGTGCGACTTATAAAGACAGATTTAATACGCATCGCAACGATATTAGACATGTAATTACAGCTATAGTTCTTGCCAACAGGTTTACTGAGTTTTTGTAATAAATTACTTTTCACCAAACAAATTGTTAATGATGTAAGATATACTCATATTGGGAGAGACAGTAAAAAGACCGTTTTAAAAAATGTAATTATCAGTCTGAATTCGGCCACTTTCACCTCTAGCGTTTTGTTTTCTGTCAACCGTCGATAGGATTATATAACTATCAACAATGTTTTTTTGCGCGACTGCCATTCACGTTTCCATACTTTATCATTATTGAGGTTTGACAGACTTGTTATTTCTTAGAAGTTTGTGTAACATTTCCCGTGGATAGCCACACACATTAATGAATTTGCATACGCGGAATTTATCATAATGCTGCGTTGCTCTTTTTTACAACCAATCTCCGATTACTTTCAAATAAACAACAACTGCTACGCTTATATTTAGGTAGTAGTAGCTATACACTAGCCACAGATTTAAGGACTTTAGTCAATTAAAAATATTACTTACGTTTTCCCTAAGGAGCTTTGTGAATATGGCCCCTGCTAAGTGTAATACAAATTAATAACGTACACGATAGTAAACAATACTTACTTAAGGTGTATGATTTAATCTCAATATCAACTTCATTATACTTACACTAATAGATGATTAAAGTTATTTTATGAAATATAATTTTATTCAACGAATAAACGGAGAAATTACGTCATGAAAGCGACAAAGCCTTTAACACGTCCCAAAGACCGAACCACCTGTCCTAAAATTGTCCATTTAACCTAGTCGGTAAACTTTGGGCAGCACATGCTAGCTCAGGTAATCTGAAAACACAGTGTCTTAAGCAGACGATGTTCGTTCTGGCGCATGTTTGAGCATTGATATAATACTAATAATTGATGTGAAAATGCACATAGTCTAGGCATGAACAAAATTAATATTAAAATATATACATTGCGACACAACCATATCCAAATACACCATTTTACCATGAATATCGTTAAATTATACATTCATATATTCTGTACGTGATATATTAGTGACTACGTCAATATGTATCAAAAGACAACAAATATTGAAATGACTGCGGTCGCTTAAGCCTCGGTCTCAACTGGGTTTCGTCGACCTTACGTCGAGCTTGTGTCAAATCTTTTGTCAAAAACGTGCGCCGGACCAACGGCGCCCGTGCGTGTTTTTCTCGATCGAAAGGTCGCCGCAACAACATTAGCGCACGCGTCGGTCTTGCGTCAATCATCCATCGTGCGGGCACTGTGCGAAAAGTGTGCGATCAACCTACGAGCGCTCTACGTTTTCTGCTCCGAAATTACCTGTCTCAAGCACGCAAGGTACACTTACGGTCGTAGCATGACTTCCTTGCTTACAACTTACGGCTTCCTTGAGATAAAGGCAACGGCGACGCAATACAAAAAAACTGACAACTCACGCTCGCCGCAGGATACGACCGGTTATCGCTTGGTGATCGCAAGGCGCTATGTGCTGCGTATAAATAACCGCGATATTTTGCATGCTTTCAACACATTTTAAATATTATCTCTTTTATTTCACGTGTGTTACATGATGATGATGATGATGATGATGATGATGATGATGATGATGATGATGATGATGATGATGATGATGATAGTGATGTTGATGATAGTGATGATGATGATGATTATATGAAGAATGATGATGATGATGATAATATAAAGATCTAAAAGCCATAATAGAAATCTTATTAAAATTTTTAATTTGGCGACGATTTGTCCAGGTACCGGATCTTCATTAGACATGATGACGTCGGCCAACACCATGGCGAACAACAATGGGTGCCCTTACTTCACCGACGGATGTACTGCCGACTGCCTCGGCCTCGACGCGCAGGGCTGCCCGTGTGTAACTGCCACCACTCAGGAAATAGTCGGCTGTTTCTGGTAGTTTTCGGGAATGTTCGAAAACCTATTTGTTGAAACGCAGAGGTGTCCCGTGTGTAGCTTCCACAATTCCGGTGAGTCTCGGAAATAGTCGGCTGTTTTCGGGTAGAGGCCGCCCGCGTTTGTTGAAACTCATATCTCCCGTGTATAACTGCCACCACCCCGGTGAGTCTCGGAAACAGTCGGCTGTTTCCGGGTAGTGTTCGGTCATTTTTGTTGAAACGCAGGGCTGCCCCTTGTGTAACTGCCACCACTCTGGAGAGTCTCTGAAACAGTCGGTTGTTTATGGTAGTGTTCGCGAATGTTCGGAAACCTGTTAATTGGAAAGCAGGGCTGTCCCCGCGTGTAACTGCCACCAGTTTCGGTTAGAGTCCTGCCATGTTTGTTAAAACGCAGGTGTCTCGTGTGTAACAGTTACTGCCACCTCTCCTGTAGGTATAGGAAATAGTGCGCTCTTTTTCGGGGAGTGTCCGCCCATACGTTTGAAACACAGGGCTGCCACATATGTGTCTGTCACCACTCCGGTAAGTCTCGGAAATAGTCGGCCGTTTTCGGGTAGAGAACGGCCATGTTTGTTCAAACGCAGGGCTGCCCCGTGTGTAACTATCACCACTCCTGTAAGTCTCGGAAATAGTCGGCTGTTTTCGGGTAGGGTTCGGTCATGTTTTTGAAACACAGGGCTGCCCCGTGTGTGACTGCCACTACTCCGGTAAGTCTCGGAAATAGTCGACTGTTTTCGGGTAGAGTTCGGCCATGTTCGTTGAAACGCAGGTGTCTTTTGTGTAACTGGCGCCACTCAGGTTAGTCTATGAAATACTGTTAAGTCATTCTATTACGCGGTGTCATTATTTGTAAATTTCTTGTGTTCTTGTAAAACGACTAAATCGCATGTTTTTAAATTCGCTCATGTTTTTTTTTCATTTTCATGTATTTATTTTCTTATAATCATGCGGAAAGAAATTTACTCTTATGGTACAATTCGCGCTTCTTTCGGACCCCGAAATACAAGAATATTATAGTACTGCGAAACAAAATGATTTTACAGAAGTCGCCTGTTTTCGGGTAGGGTTCGGCCCTTGTAGGACCATATTTTTCACTAATAATATTATTAAAAAATTTGAAAAATTGGATCTCATTCTACACAGGTGTGAAATTCAGATCGTATTCTTCACAATCTTATTATTCGCATTTTTTGTGAAGTTTGTGATCGCATCCAGTTTTTGATAAGCAGTGAATTCGTATTCTTCTTCACGCATACCCCGTTTCAGGCCAGTTACATTGCTCACACTTAAACATGCGACCAATTAGATCCAATTCTTCACAGGAGTGTGAAAAATATGATTTGTGAAAAATATATTCGTAAACATGTTTCTTGAAACTGTGGAGTGTAAACTGCACTTTGACATCTCCCGTGTTTCTTATCTGTGTTGTGCTGCTTTTGTGTTATGTTCCTTTGGTGCTACTGGTACTAATCGGTTTTCTTCGTCAATATTCAATATTCGCTTCAAATAAGATTTGCCATTGACAAAAACTAATACAACTGGACAATTAAAAGTAATGATAAATATAATGCGATAGAATTTTGTCGATTTCCACTCATTTTGCTTTTCGGAAATAATTCACTTCAGGGCTGAACACTAGTTTTAATTTACAAATAAATTGTACTGACTGAAATCAATCTCATTAAAGGGACTTGTCATCGAAAGGGCCTCAAGGGGGCAATTACTGTCAAAAAGTAATCTGAAATTTAGATATTAAAACTGGCATATAGTAACGGTTAAAACAGGGTATATATAATGGGAAAAGAGTATACCCACTCTGAGATAAAAATCAATTTATAATATGGGTTGTGTTTTTTGGCCAGTTTCCTGTTTACATTTTGACGTCAGAATGGTGAGCATTTTGTATAACCATACTTTATATAGTTGAAGCGCTGTCCGTTGTCAACTCCTATGGCTCCTGAGACGTGAGTTCGATACCCGCTTGGGTTTATTATGTATTTATTTTTAGACTTTTTTGCTAATTTGTTTTTATCAAATATCTTATTGTGTATTAATTTATTTTTTATTTATTTAATGCACATGCCTTAGTAAATAGCATTTATATCAATATAATTTATAGTGGAATAGGACGCCAATTTTTCGTTGACATAGTCCCTTTAAAATCAGATCCTAACATTGTTAGGATCTGAAGACATCGCATAACAGGTCACGTTTAAAGACGATCGCAACAAAAAGAAAATATTCTTTTGCTTCATTTTTGCTTTATTGTATATAGGTTAGAATATACTAATTTCATTCAATAAATATAAATCTGTGTAGATCATTAAGTTCCATTCAATGGTTAAAATATCATAAACCATTATAATAATATAAAACAACGTATACGATGTTTTGCCAAACAAACTAGTTAAAAAAAGATCAATTAAATATCTCCAATTTTGGCAATTGACACGTTGTTAACGTAGACACGAAACATGAAAAGGTCACACAGACACCCTATTTAAAGTCCAATATTTTCAAAACAAGTTCGGTGACCCATTCGTTTTATTAATATTTTGGTGTAAGCATACATGGGTGCATGTATGTGCGAAATCTTAAGAAAGCCTGTCGTTTGAAACAAAATATATTGGTGCATAATAAATGACGTTTCAGTAGGTATTATTAGTACCCATTTGACCCACTTCAGTGTCCAGTCACTTTCATTATTTTAACAGTAATTGTAGGTAAAGCGTGTTTGTTTTACCAAAATTCACTCGTATATTGCCAAACAAGACATGTAAAAACATATTAGTTGAAAAAAACCATAACCTCGTTTGAAAAAAAGCTCTCTTATATATTTAAAACATTGATAAAATCCAAACTGAAAAAGGGGCTTCCGCATTTACCGTATTCAAAACCCAAACTTTCCGGAAAAAGGCCGGTGACCCCTAGTTTTTAACACTGTTTTAGTTTCAGTACACACTGACACATGTATATGTATTTTTCTTAAACAAAATCTGTCGTTTCCAACACAAGATATTCGTATATTTGATTATTTATGGATGTTTTCAGAGGCATATTAAATGCATCATTAACTTCATGAAGTGTCCTTTACAGGTCATTTTATTAATGGTAGCTATAGATAAAGCCCGTTTTATTATTAAACTGCACTTGTATATTGCCAAACGAAACATTACAAACATATGCATTTCAAATATCAGTCCTTGTTTGAATATGAACGCTTTATATAATTGCAAATTGTTTGTCACACAATCTGAAAAAGGGCTTCGTCAGGTACCGTATTTAAACCCCAATATTTCCGAAACAAGGCGGTGACCCCTATTGTTAAAGACTGTTTAAGTTTTAAGATATATTGACACGTGAATGTTAACATTTAAAAACAAATCTGTTGTTGGAAAAAAAAAGGAAAAAAATTGTTGCGAACGTCTTTAAATGACCTTCAGAACAATAAAATATCAACCCTGCTGAGCACAATGAAATTGCCTTTCGCAAGGCAATGTTTATCCACGGTTTTAAAATGTGATGCATTTCCAACTGATCCTCGGGAATAAATCATTTAAAGTAAATTTTCCCGCGGATAACAATGGATATAGTGGTACCTTAGGCGTGTAAACATCCAATGTGCACGTTAATATCGTGCATAGTATTGGTGGTTTAAATATTTAGTAATACCACAACATTTTGAAGGCAACAATTTGATTGGCTCTTGAAAAGGTCATCTGAACGTAACCCCTAATGCGAAGTCATCAGATCCAGTCAGCGGATAATATAGTAGCAAGAGACTGGAGATGATTTTAATGAGATTTTCGCTGAAATATGCGTACTTAATGGGATTATGAAAAACTCAGTAGCGTTGCTTTTTTTAGGCACTCTACTGTGCACGTACCTATATAATTTCCAAGAGATTAAAAATATAAAAACGCTAGAAATGCAATCAAAACAAAAGGTGGTGCGCTGAGCGGGATTCTTCTTGGTTGTGTTGATACTTCATCGCTTAACGATTACATCAATATTAAATAATGTCCATCAAGGAAACACAAGCATATATATATATCCAGGCTCAGTTTAATTAGGTTGTCCGTAATCACAGCTAAACATCACTCTTATTCAAAATCATTTGAACCTTGTACCTTGAGCATTGTTTCTACTAACTTTTATGACTAAGTTACGCCCCTGATAACCAACCATTTTGAATGTGTGCCTAGGTGGAGCCCCATCTAGCGGTATGACGTCATCACTGACGGACCACCCGATGACATCAGGCGCCTGCATAACGCTAATGGATGTCCGGTGTTTCTGTCGTCGTGCCCCCAGGAGTGTGTGTCCCTAGACGGCCACGGGTGTCCAATCTGTATCTGCAACAACACCAGCGATAAATGTCATATTATCGTTGTTTAATAGCTAATAAACATCAACCACGTGTGTCCAATCTGTATCTGAAAAAACACCAGCGGTAAATGTTCCATTTTCGCTGTTTATCGGCTAATAAACAACGATCATGGTCAGTCTGTAATTGCAACACCAGCGGTAAATGTTACATTTTCGCTGTTTATCGGCTAATAAACAACGACCATGTCAGTCTGTAATTGCAAAACCAGCTGTGAATGTTCCATTTCCGCTGTTTATCGACTAATTAACAACGACCATGGTCAGTCTGTAATTGCAACACCAGCGGTAAATGTTCCGTTTTCGCTGTTTATCGGCGTATAAACAACGCCCATAGTCAGTCTGTATCTGAAACAACACCAGTGGAAAATGTTCAATTTATTGTTGTGTATCGGCTAAAAAACAACTTTTAAGTGTGTCCCGGTTGGATCCGCAACAGCACCAACGCTATATGTTCCATTTTCGCTGTGTATGGGCTAATAAACAACTTCCATGGTCAATCTATATCTGCAACAACAGCATTGACAAATGGTTAATTTATCATTGTTTATCTACTGATAAACAACGGAAATGGTCAGTCTGTATTTGTAGTAACAGCAGCGGTAAATCTTTAATTTATCATTGTTAATTTGTTTCCTGTAAATGCGTAATTTATTGTTGTGTATTGACTAATAAGCAACAGTCACGGTCAATTTAAATATGCAACAACAGCAGCGGTAAATATTTAATTAAGTATTGTTTATCGGCTAATAAATAACGATACCTGATATCTCAACAGTATCTATAAAAAGAGCAGCGGTAAAGGGCGACTCATATGCTTTATTTAAGAAATAATGCTTTACCTTATTTAACAGTTATGTATCGTTGTTCATCGGCTAATAAACAACAGTCATGGGTGGATCCGCAAAATCAGCAGCTGTAATGGATGCGTATACTTTTTTAATTACCCTGTTTATCGGCTAATAAACAATGTTTAAATGTGCCACATCTGTATCTGAAACAGCAAGGGTCATGGGTGGCGCATATACTTTATTTAAGAATGCTATGTGTTTTTATTGTCAACCCATTAGTTGCACAAACATTGGGGAATTAGCAGACTCGGCAGATATCTGCTCATTCATAGGGCTTTCTAGTTTAAAAGTGTTTAAGGACAATTTAAAATCGCGTACCAAATGCATGTAGCTTTTTATGTGATTTAAACGAATGTTTATATTTTCTTTGCGTCAATTTACACTGACTTTTATATGTAATTTTAACGTTATTAAAGTTATAAACGTTTCGTATACACCTATAGATAATCTGACTAAATATTTGTGTATTTTCGGTATAAATACAATTGGCCAGATAGAATTTCCGTATTTAACAATGTAAAATAATATGCTGGACAAACCGGATTACTTTAACTTTCGTTGAGTATCGTGCATTTCCGTTTCGATCCGAGCGACATTGGTAAACACCCCGTTCTATTGATCGACACGATGACGTCGTTACATCATATTGATTTGATTGAAGCCATTGATCTACATGACATGTATTCATGCGCGTTCTTTACTATGCCTTACTGTTTATTATAAATTTGTTTTTTTCGTAACATATTAGTTGTTTTATTGTGATCGTAGGGAGGTATATAATAAATGGAATACTATATGATTATGGTGCTTCGGTTGGGTGCATCGCTCTCGTTGATTGTGAAAAGTCATTATATACATCGAGTGTGACGTCACTGCGTTTATCTGAACTCTATACTGGGAACTGATAACTATCCGTATATTCTTGTTTAACAATGATAACTATATCATCATTATTAACTTCAAACAGTCAACTCATTGGTTTTATACCTGTTCATGCAATAAAATGCGATTTACTAGCTTTGTCATGCAATTTCTACTTTCACTTTCGAACACCATTTACAAGTGAGCAAATAGAGAAACACACTTTTATAGTTTTTTGAAAACAACGGCGGATTATATTTTCTTATTGAAATAAATGATGAGCAGATTGAGTGCATGCACAAAGTTACGACGCTACAAGACTGTATAACGATTTTGCTAATATTTAGGGAAGCTTCTCATGCTTAAGTTGGCGCCCTATGGATATAGTGCTTACCCATCATGCATAGCGCGAAATCACAGGTTAGTTTCGAGAAGCGACACATGGTAGACCCAATGGTGTAAAGTTGTATTTCACTCGCCCTGCGGGATCTCGTGGAATACAGCGTTACATAATCAACTCGAGCGATACGAGCCACCGGAACACCACAGTAATAAAGTATTCCGTATGTATAATTATTATTTCAAACCCGTGATTTTAGGGCAAACAAGCACTTCGCAAGTCCAGAGGTCAGCCGGAAACAACAACGGGTGCCCGGTGTTCCCCTCCAACTGCCGGTCTGACTGCGTATCCATGGACCCCAATGGCTGCCCCGTATCCAGTTGCACCCAAAGTCAGAGGTCATGACCCCTTTGTTGTCAAGAAAACGAAAACAAGATGCTACACACACATTTTACTATTAATTCATAAAACGTGTTAGACAATTTGGTTGTGTAAACCGTCGTTTCATAAGCTTAGTATTTTGTCCAAAACCGTAAGAAGAACCTATGTAATACAATGTGCGTTAAAGATACATCGTATATTTGTATGTTGTCGGGATGTATGTTTATTTGATCGGCAATACTAATAAATCTCATATCATATTTAACAGACGGCAACAACAGCGGTAACGGAAGTTCCGGTTCTCCCGCCGCTGGAGTCAGCCCTGACAACAACAACGGATGTCCTGTGTTCTACTCCAGCTGCTCCGCGGAATGCACCACCACGAACGACCAGGGCTGCCCCATCTGTCAGTGCAGCGGAAACGGTGAGGGGAATTTTCTAGTGAACTGGCCTTATGCGCAGGCGTTTAGTTCTCGGTTGTGCATGCTAAAATTGGTTTTATGCGTTTGCGTGAATTGACTTTTGGTGCATGCGGGTATTAATCTTGTGCATGCTTTTATTGGAATAATGCGTATGCGTATATTGGTATTTTGCGCATAAGGGTATTGGCTCTTCGCACATTCGTTTATTAGCCTTTTGTTCATACGTGTATTCGCCTTTTGCGCATTGGTCTTTTCTCTTTCGTGAAATGTTATGGAATCACAAAACTTTTACCATACACTTACACATCACTATACTTTGTTCCAGGACCGAACACTTCAAATGGTAGTGGTTCATCCGGTGAGTACAATTTTAACGCGCAGTGGCTACCAATTATGATGCACTACCGATATATTGTGCCGTTGTTTTCGTTGCCGTTGTTGATGATGCTGCGGTTGTTGTTGATGCTGCTGCTGTATTATGATGATTTTGAATATGATGATGATACTGATGATCATTATTATGATTATGATGATGATTATGATATTAATGATGAGGGCGGTGTTGGAGATAGTGCTTAAACAACCTTGACAAACGTAAGGAAGATGGTGATTAACAGCACAAGTAGCAAAAGAATGGGTAACTATCCAAGTAGTGAATTTGTGGTTATAGTTGTCTGCGGATGAAACAATGGCAACCTACAGCTTTTGATTCTATTCCAGGGTCCGGCCAAGACTGCCCCGCTCTCTTGCCCAACTGTAACACTGCCTGTCTGTACACGGACATCTACGGCTGCGTCATCTGTCTCGAGGCCTGCAATGGTAACACCAAAAACGCACACTAATTACTGCCAACTCCGCGCAAAGATTTGATTAATTCCAAGCATAGCTTGTATTTAATCCTGCGGAAACCAACTTGCACGTGACCATAATAAAATCATTTGGTGTAAATTAAAATGACGGACAAGCAAACAAAAAAACAACAACAAGCAGCGCGGACACTGTAAAATCCTTGCATTTCTATGTGTAGCGTTTCTAGTTATCTCTATTGTTTTTTAACCTTCCATATATATGTCTTTACCAATATGCAATATTCAGTGTTTGTTTTTAGTAAAAATAAATCATTTCAAATTTCAATGGTAGTGACAGTGGTTACTCAAAACCGCAACGGGGAAGTAACCGTTTAAACGTATATAATTCTCTTGTACAACTGGCAAATATACAAATAGATGCACAATACAATACGAATAAGAAAAGGATTGAAACGAAAGAATTACATTCTTATATGGTTTCTCTCCTTGAAATTGTTTGTACACATATAATTTGCAGGGTTTTATAAAACAAACGACAGGCATTTATGCCAGACAAATATGTATACGTTATGAATATGCTAAGTTTTAGAAAGACAAACACATGTGGCGAAAAGAAAAAAAAAGGAGTGGAGGACTGGTGATGCACGGATTAAGTAAACAGCTTACGACGGAATCGGATTACTAAATAAATCTTCGGGATTCGCTTAGATACTCTTGGACGTAAAAAAAATATGATGGCATTTTTATTATCGTCTAGATTTATTTTGCAGAATACAATTAAATTGAGGCCTACGTTGCGACTTATTCTAGAAATATTGTCAGTTAATTTAGCTCGTATTGTGTTAACGTATGGGCACATAAAAAGAAGTGATAAATCGATTCAATATCAACACAGGAACACAGTGGAGAAGCAACGACATGTTTTGTATAAAGAATATTCATTTAGCGAACTTGAATTGGTTCTTAACCGCGTGGAAGTATTTGTAGATAACGCTTACCAACATAATAGTACGAAGGGTTCTTTACAAAGATTGTGTTAAGATTGTATTTAAAGTTACTCAACAAGGCGCTATTTTTAACTTCTTCTGGTAAACTATTCCATTTTCTAATAACTGCGGGTTACTTCACTTTCTATTTCAAGCGGAGATGATTGCCGCTATGGGACCCAACGCTACCATTTCCGGTTCAAACACAAACCCTTCCACAGTGACCGCTGGAGGTAAGTCATGCAGTATCCGAATTTCGCTCCCTTGAGAATTTCCCATCCGAATTTTTCGTATCAGAATTTCAACCATCCGATTTTCGCTCTTCCGAATTTCGCACACTCGGATTTCGTTCATCCGAAATTCACTGCCACAGAGACCCCTGGATGTAACTATCATTATGTCAGAATTGCGCTCGTCCAATTATAAGTCGCTCTTTCGAATTTTTCACACCCGAATTTCGATCATCCCGGCCTCACACGCATACTGACTGCTGCATGTAACTATCGTTGTAGCAAAATTTTTCAAATCACATCTGAATTTCGCTCGTCCGAATTTAGAACATCTGAATTTTGCTCATCGGAATTTTGAACATCTGAACGAATTTTGCCCATCCGATTTTTGAAAATTTGAAATTTGCCCATTGAAATAGGACTATTCCAAATTTCGCACATATTCCAGAATTATCTTAAATTTACCCTAAAATATTTTGACATATGTTCTAATTTTTAGGTAGGTAATATTTTTAAATCTATATATAAGTTAATGATTCCTGTTACAGTTAAGTAAATAAGTTGGTAATTAGTGAACATTCAGCAGAATTTTATGTATACATGGAATGAAATGCTTAAGATAAAAGACGATTTTACGGCTAAGATTAAGATTTCATAAAACATGTTTCTAAAATAAGAGCTGACTATTTCGCTCACCCGAATGATGCATATATGAATTTCGCAAATCAGAAATAAGCTCATCTAACTGTTGCACATCCGAATAATCCTCGTTCGGATTTCGTTGATACGAATTTCGCTCTTCTGAATATTAATTCCTACTTTTGGTTTTCCACTTGAATGGAAAACAAACACGTTCGATTATTATTTTGGGCATTGTTAAGTTAACATTGAGAACACCTGTTATAAGAAATATATACATATAATTAAATTAAAAATTGTATTTCGGTTTTGTACGTGTTTTTGTCGTTAGCTACTATAACATGAGCTATAACAACTGAATGGCATAAATATAGGTAAGGCATAACCACTAAGATCACTCCAGCCAGTTTCGCTTATGAGCGTTTTCTATTGCCTGCAGTTACAACCTGTAAAAATTAATTGAACAAATCGACATAAATATAGTAGCGTGTGCTAGTAATGCCTGTGTCATGTTTTGTTCACGTGCGCCATATGTTCCGTCGTCCAACTGAACCTTTCATGATAGCCGCTCCGGACCTTTTTCCAGGAAAATACGCTTATGAGCGTGTTCTTTCGTCGTTAAATTCAATGTTTTAAACCAACCAAATCAACAGGCTTATTGATTGACTTTAACTTAAAGACCAGTCTTATTAAAGTAAGCCTCTCGAAGTCACGTGTATATATGGAACATTCAAGGCAGCAGTTCCAGGTCTACTTCCGGTTCATCTGGCGTAGTCACGTGCCCAGCCATCGACATCATGGCCTGTCCCACGGAATGCGCGAGTTTCGACGACAAGGAATGCCTGATTTGCACGTGCGGAGGTATTTGTAACGTTTTTAAGAATATTCATTTATGTATAACCCTTTTTATTGTCTACCTTTTTACATACTAGTTAACTCTATATTATGGTGGCCCAACACGAGGTTATTATGTTAAATAGTAGCGCAAACCTTTAATATCTCGCCACTAGGGCCAAAAACAAAACAATCAGTGTTTCGGGCAACCCGACCCTACCTTGCGAAACCACCCGACCCTAAAGTTGTTAGCGTAGATTGTTTTCCCTGAAATCCGTATTCGTCAGGTTTTAGATAATATTCATTGTTGTTTGACCGAAATAGACTTTAAAAACCCTTAATACCAACACTACCTAACTGTTTTGAAACCATTTCCCGAAACACACAATTTATTTCTTTGGCCTACTATATATACTCCCGTACACATTGTAATTTGTTATAATTATATAAGTTCATTAACTTATTTCTAGGTCAAAAGCTCACCGATACATTCGCACTAGTGGATAACAAATGTAATTGGGTTTCTAAAATACGTTACTTGTTCTGATTTGGACATTACTAAATATTTTTTTATTTGTTATTTGTTTTCATGGGTTGTACATGTGTTGCAATAAAAAATGTCGCTGTTTGCATTACAAGAAATATAAACACCAACTTGACATCAGAAAAAAAAACATAAAAAGTACATAGGAAACACTAAAATGTCGGATTAATAAACAATGAAACGTGTATCGTCTTTTGCTTCGTTTATTAGTGTTGTGTAACCTAAAATCAACTGTCGAGTAAGCGTATATACGTGTAATGGAGTTTTTGCTTGTGCAGTCAAAAACGATATTGTTATTAAAAACCAGCCATTTATGCGTTTTACATCAGAAGTTCTTCTTAACTGTTTTACCATTTTAAGTTGATTTATTATATGGTAATCATCGCTTTGACTGAATGTCATAAGAACGCCAGTTTAAAATATATTGAATTATATTCTATGGACTGCGGCTTTAATTCCTTAGCCCCTCAAGTGAGCGACCTAGGGCTTTTTGGCCCTCTTGTTACTTTTAAAATAGCTCACCAGAATATATGGACCACTCTGGTTGCCAAAAGTTACCAAAGGCTTACAAAAACTGAAAAATTTGAAAAATCTTTGTGTCAGAAACCACTGTATGGATTCAAAATAGTTTTTAACCAAATGTTTGGTACAAAAATTTCGGTCATTATATTGGGGTATGTCGTAGGGTGGGTGTGAGGGCGTTGCTAAAAATAGAAAAACGGTTTCTGCTCAATAACTTGAGAATGCATCAAGATATTTTAATGAAACTTCATGCATAGATGCCTTATATCAATACCTCGCTTAGGATTGCATATGGGGCGGGTGGGGTTGAGGTCAAGGTCACCGTTACTAAAAATAGAAAAACGTTTTTTGGGTCAATAACTTGAGAACGCATTGAGATATTTTAATGAAACTTCATACATAGATACCATATATCGAGACCTCGCTTGGGATTGCATATAGGGTGGGTGGGGTCATGGTCTCCATTACTAAAAATAGAAAATTGGTTTCCGCTCACTAACTTTAGAATGCATCAAGATATTTATATGAAACTTCATACATAGATACCTTGTATCTAGACCACGCTTGGGATTGCATATGGGATGGGTGAGGTTAAGGTCAATGTTACTAATAATAAAAAACAGTTTCTGCTCAATAATTCGAGAACGCATTGCGATATTTTAGTGAAACTTCATACATAGATATCTTATAACGACCCTTCTCGAAGATTTGTATTAATTTTTTTCTGCATTTTTCCTGCATTAAAACACACGTGCATTTAAAGTGTATTTTTCTCCTTGAAAAATGCACTATATCTTCAAAACATACACCTTAGTCAATTTAAAGGGTATTTTTAGCACAAAGTGCTTATGGTGAGCTTTTGTGATCGTCGGTTGTCCGTCTTAGTGCGTCCGTCCGTGCGTCCGTTGTAAGCTTTTAATTCAAACAATATCTCCTCCTAAAACACTTGGCAGATTTGCATCAAACTTCACAGGAATGATCATTGGCTGACCCTCTTTCAAAGTTGTTCAAATCGTTACGGTCCGCTGCATATATAGGTCACCAGAGCTTAAAATATATTTACATGCTAGTAAAATTTTACAAGCCAATACGATTCATTAAACTCAGGACAATTTAAACCGTCTTGGTTTTATAATGCCCAAGTTAAATTACCATCCTTTTGACCATTATGGCTTTCTTTTTAGCTCATCTGAGCACTAAGTGCCCATGGTGAGCTTTTGTGATCGCCCGTTGTCCGCCGTGCCTGCGCCGTCAGCTTTTCATTTAAACAACATCTCCTCCAAAAATGCTTGGCAGATTTTCACTAAACTTCACTGGAATGATCCTTGGGTGGACCTCTTTCAAATTTGTTCAAGTCTTTCCGGTCCGCTGCATATGTAGGTCACCAGTGCTAAAAATAGATTTAAAAAGTGAAAACTTCAAAAAATCTTCTCCAATGAAACCGCAAGGCTCAGAGCTTTCATATTTGATATGTGACATCCTCTAGTGGTCGTCTACAAAGATGTTCAAATGATGCCCCTGGGGTCAAAATTGGCTACGCCACAGGGGTCAAATGGTTTACATAGACTTGTGTAGCCAAATGACTTTAAAAATGTTCTCCTCTGAAACAGCAAGGTCTTGAGGTTTCATGTTTGGTATGTAACATTGTATAGTAGTCCTCTACAAAGATTGTTCAAATAATGACCCTTGGATCAAAACTGGCCACGCCCCGGGGGTAACATTGTATATATAGACTTAAATATCAACATGACTTAAAAAATCTCCTCTGAAACCGCAAGGCCTATAGGATTCATTCTTTGTATGTAACATTGTAAAGTGGTCAGAGATTCTTCAAATGATGCCCCTGGGGTCAAAACTGGCCACATCCCAGTGAGCACATGGTTGATATAGACTTAAATAGCAAATGGCTTTAAAAATCTTCTCCTTTGAAACTGCAAGGCCCAGAGGTTCCATTTTAGTACGAAACATTGTGTAGTGGTCCTCTACAAAGATTCTAAAAATAATGCCCCTTGGGTAAAAACTTGCCACGCCCCAGGGGTGACATTGTTTATAAAAACTTATATAGCAAAATGGCTTTAAAAATCTTCTCCTCTGAAACTGCAAGGCCTAGAGGTGATCATATCTGGTAAGTAAAAGGGTATATTGGTCCTCTACAAAGATTGTTCAAATGATGCCCCTGGGGTCAAAACTGGCCACACCCCGTGTCACATGGTTTATATAGACTTAAATAGAATAGTGACTATAAATCTTCTTCTCTGAAGTGTCCTCTACAAAGATAGTTCTAATTATGCCCCTGGGGTAACATGGTTTATATACATTTAAATAGCAAAAATCTTCTCTGAAACTGCAAGGCCCAGAGGTTTCATATTTGGTTTGTAACATCCTTTACTGGTCTTTTACAAAGTTTGTTCAAATTATGCAACTGGGTCAAAATGGGCCACGCCCGGGGGTCACATGGTTTATAAAAAATATATAGCAATATGACCTTAAAAGTCTTCTCTGAAACCACAAGGCCCAGAAGTTTCACATTTGGTATGTAACATCCTATAGTGGCCCTCTACACAGATTGTTCAAATAATGCCCTTGGGGTCAAAACTGGCCACGCCCTGGTGTCACATTGTTTATATAGAATATATATCAAAATGACTTTAAAAATCTTCTCCAGAAACTGCAAGGCCTAGAGGCTTCGAATTTGCTTTGTAACATTCTATAGTGGTCCTCGGCAAAGATGGTTCAAAGTATGCTCCATGGGTCAAAACTGACCACACCCCAGGAGTCACAGGTTTACATAAACTTATATAGCAAAATGACTTTACAATTTTAATCCTCTGAAACCACAAGGCCTAGAGGTTTCATATTTGGTATGTGTATGTAGTCCTCTACAAATGTTGTTCAAATGCGGGTCACATGGTTTATATAGACTAAAATAGCAAAATGAATTGAAAAAAATTATCCTCTGCAACGGCAAGGCCCACAGCTTTCCTATATTTGGCACGTTACATTGGATATTGGTCCTCTTCAAAGATTGTTCAAATTATGCCCCTGGGGTCAAATCTGGCCACACCCCAAGGGGTCACATTGTTTATATAGACTTAAATAGCAGTATGACTGTAAAAAGCTTACTTTGAAACCGCAAGACCCTGAGGTTTGTTCAAATTAGGCCCCTGGGATAAAAATAAGCCACAACTCGGAGAGGCAAATTCTAATTGGATCACAAGGTCTCAGTGCCCTCTGGGCCCTCTTGTTCTGAATAATTGTTTACTTTAATGTACAGGCTTACAACATCAATAATTCACCACATTAAAAATGGCTTATATTAACATTCTGAAAAAAATCTTGAACGGCGTATCTATCGAGAAAACACAAAATGTTTATTTTGGAAGACACTTATTAATAACGTATTGGGCGCGCGCTTTTCCGCGGTCTTAACGGTGTTGAAAAATTGCGTCACACGGGTTTTGTTTAAGTTCTTAAGTTTATAGCGGCGGCATATAATAACTCATTAAACGGCAAAGCCGTACGGGAAGTGGTTATTGGCCCTCGTGCTAGTACAGGTTTATCGTGCCAATAACAACTTCCGGCACGGCTTTACCGTTTAACAAGTTCTTATTATTCTCTATGTATTTATGGTTTGTTCAATCCTTCAAATAAATCAATTATTGGATTAAAACGCTGATGCAATGTGCCTCAAACGTCTTTGGAGCGAGACTAAAATATTAATAAAAAACATCGAACTATTCGGTTATAGAGTAAAGTACTTGCATTTTACGGTAAAAAGACACAACGAATAAATAACAATACAGAACGATTCTTTAGTAAGACACAAATACAGTGAGCATTAAATATCAATGCTAAAAAGGTTTTAATGCGATAAGCATTTAAGGCTTGATCAAACAATTATGTAACAACTAGTGAGTAGCATGTAGCCCTTCCTTCGAATTCAATTAATCGATTCGTTATCGCTTAGACGTTGATAATCAAAGTGGATCGTTGATAATCAAAGTGGATCGTTCTATGGGCGTAGCGATGATTTTATAATGAACCAGTGCGACACTTATCACCCGTTCGTCGGCGTCGGCGTGATGCTCTGGTTAAAGCCCCGATCACACTGTCACGATTTTTTGCTACGATTGCCCATGATTAACAAAATCTTGGTGAAGCGTGGTAAAGCGTGAACTCATCCGTACTGGCATCTGTGTGAATCTTGAAGAATCATGGGGGATCGTTATCAATAGGGAAGCTCTACGACAGTTTTGAAAAACATTGGTGGTTTTCGTATCGCCGCCACGATTTTTCCAAAACGTGGGACAATCCTAGTGCCATCTTATCTCAATCCAGCTTATTCTTACAGCCATCGTACGCTCTCGAGGCATTTCGTTTTTAATCTTGCTTAATCGTTACCGATTTTATGACATACATATTACAAGACTTTAGTAAGTTATGGTAAGTTTTGATACGTATATGGTACGGATTCCTGCTCGTGCCCTACGGTTCAGTTTCCAGTAGGATCTTAAGCGACAGCCGTGGTGAATCGGTTGCAGAAACCTACAAATGTCGTTGATATTCGTAGTCTAGTCCTATAACAACCGTCGGTATACGTAGGAAGACATTATCGGGACATTTTGCATCCCGACTCATCACGACTAACACGTCCATGATCAATCGTGGGTTATCGTTGCCAAAATCGCGATAGTGTGACCGGGACTTAGGCTCTGCATGCATTAAGTCCATATCGCAGTAACTACTACAGATATTCAATTGAAACTTCACACATGTATGTATTCAGGGTCATAATGTGAGGTCACTGACCATAACTCTGACATGCAAGATTATGACCCTTTTTGTACTTAGAAAATCAGGTTAATGGTTGCGTGTAACAACTCCATATCTCTATATCTACTACAGATATTCAATTGAAACTTCACGCATGCCTTCAGCGTCATTATATAAGGTCACTCGCCAAGACCTAAAACTGTGACCTGCATTATAGCAGAATTATGCCCCCTTTGTACTTAGAAAGGTCATGTTAACGTTTGCGTGCAAGAGAAAATTCAGGTTAATGTTTGCCTGCAACAAGTACATATCTCTACTACAGATATTCAATTGAGACTTCATACATGTCTTCGGGTCATTATTTTAGGTCACTGGCCAAGGTCAATAACTCTGACCTGCAATTTAGCAGTCTTTTGTCCCTGTTTGTACTTCAAAAATTCAGGTCCAATTTCGCATGCAACAACTCTTTATCTCTATGACTACTACAGATATTCAGTTGAAACTTCATGCATGTCTTCAGGGTCATTATATAAGGTCACTGCAATTGAGCGCAGAATTATGCTAAATTGCATGTTTGTACTTCAGGTTTGCGTGCAACAATTATATATCTCTGTAACTACTAAAGATATTCATTTGAAACTTCACACATATCTTTGGGGTCATTATTTAAGGTTACTGACCAAGACCTTTTACTCTAACCTGCAATTTAGCAGAATGATGCCTCATTTTGAGCTTAGAAAATTCAGGTTAAGGTTTGTGTGCAAGTAAATATCTCTGTAACTACTACAGATATTCAGCTGAAACTTCACAAATGTCTTCAGGGTCATAATATACCGTCACTTGCCAATGCCCATAACTGTGACCTGCATTTTAGCAGAATGATTCCCCGATTCAGGATAAATTGTGTGTGCATGTACATATCTCTGCATGTACATATCTCTGTAACTACTCTATATATTCAATTACAATTTCACTTGTTTCATGGTCATTATGTAAGGTCACTGACAGAATATATATTCTGTAAAAGCGGAGTTAATTGTGTACATATCTCTGTAACTACTCTCTATATTCAATTAAACTTTCACATGTTTCTTGGTCATTATGTAAGGTCACCGACAGAATATATAGACAGAATATATAAACTGTCAAAGCGGAGTGAATAGTCGAGCGCGCTGTCCTGAGACAGCTCTTGTTTAGCTCTATAATAATAGTACAGCTCTTAACCACCGCGTATGTGAGAAATAGCCGAAATTGGTTAGTGACACGTATTAGTATACAGGCCTATGTCAGTGGTAAGACCGCTTATCATTTGACTGGTCTATTAAATGTTATCCATAAACTAATTCAGAGTTCCAGTTCGCTTCTCAAAGGTCACGCGTGGGCGTCGTGTATTTATGTACATTGTGGAAAGCGTTCATAGTTTTATCCATTGCATTTATGTCGGCTGGAAAATAGTGACCGTAATGGTGGGGGTCAATGTTAAAGTCACCATTACTTGAAAACTCGACAACTCAAAAACGGATTGAGGTATTGTAATGTTACTACAAATACAGATACCTTATATTGAAACCTCACTTGGGATTCCATATGGGAGAGGTAGGGGATCAAGGCTGCTGTTACTAAAAGTAGAAAAATGATGTCGGCTAAATAAGAACGAATTGAGCTTTTGTAATTAAACTTCATAAACAGTCACATTTTAGCAAGACATTGCAGGGGGATGCATATTGTTTGTGTGGGGTCAAGATCTAGAGACGTCGCTTATTTAGTTGATGGACGAGGTCAAAGTAACCCTTATGTCGCTTATTTAGTTGATGGATGAGGTCAAGGTAACCCTTATTTAAGTTAAAATAAATCAAATGCTTTCAATAACTCAATAGTGGATTGAGCTGTTTTTATACCGTTAAGACTTTTTCACCTATATAAACAAATACTTCTCTTCAGGGTCAGTATTATTAAATGTCCTAATTAATAACTAAAAGCAAGTTCTAAACTTCAGTTGAACTTTAGTGCAGTTCCTGGTCAGAGCTGTATGACTTTCACCTTGCATCCAAAACTTGCTTTCATAATTGTCAAATAAATTATTTCATTGTTAGTTAACAAGAACGAGACACATGTGTTTAGCATTATTTTAATAAATACTTATTATATTATTTTTTGAAAATATTATACCGTATAAGCCTTCGATACGCCCCTGTAACGGGGAAAATCACTGTCATGAAAACATTTGCAATACCAAAATTAATGTTCCCATTGTCAGTGCCTCTAAACCCATCTATTACAATGGTGAATGACATAACATTTTTGACAGTAAACTCAATGAAACTTTTAATAAACGAAATCCGTCAACAGCGGAATTGTTTTCCTTCGCGATTGTGTTGAATAAATCAAGAGTATATTTCAAACCAAAATAAGCTCAGTCATAAAACAGATATAATTTGGAACAATACATCGAAAACTGCGAATTGTAAATCTTAATTTTACAAAAGTTGGTACAATAATTATAGACAAATAATTATGTATACCATGTTTATGATTTAAGAAATAAGAAAATGTACTGTTTAATAAGCTTCAATACCGATGTGACATCGATTACAGAGATGTAATGAAATTGAACATATTAATTACATGTATTCCACATCACTACAAACTTGGAGTAAAACAACGAAAAATTAAACATAAACCATCGTTGCGTAGTTTTCAATACAGATTTTATTATGAGAACTATTCCAACAAATACATAATATTTATTTAAGTGAAATTAACAAAATAACCCTTTTTCTGACTTTTGACAGTCTCGTATTGAAACTAGTGGCCATTTGTTTTGGGAATGTTTATGTGTTCAAGAAACATGGAATATACTTGAAACATTTCTTGTAAATACAAATACTTTAATACATATAAAAAAACAAACGACTCTTTTGGTTGCACAGGAGAGAAACCTGTTGTTGATATTTGCAATTTTACCACTGAATTTTTCTGAAATCGTTTATGTTCAAAAGGAAATATCCAAGAGTAAACCCACCGTTCGAAGCTTAGTTCAGTAACTAATCGACAGAAGCAACACTGAAGCTAAAATAGCCCTCATGAAGGACAAATACGAAACATACAGTAGAAATTGGGACCGCTTCGGATAGAAACTACTATTTACATATATGCTGATATGGTAAAACAATTACACAAATCAATGGTGAATATAGGCCTTAGGCTGCTCACCTGAGGTGCTAAGGAACTGAGCAAGTTTTATGAATATTCGGCTTAAAATCTGGTCTGTACAGTGTCCACATTATTTTTTTATGTGTGACCTGGTTTCGATCTTGTCCCATACATCATTATGACAAATGTGCTAAGCAGGTTTTGTGATGATTGACCTATAAATGTGGCCTCTAAGAGTGCTCCCAAGCTTTTTAGTTAAATTTGGCCAGGTGACATAGTTTTTGACCCCACATGACCCAGTTTCGAGCTCGTCTATGATATCATTGGAACAAATATTCGGAGAAAGTTTCATGATAATGGGGCTATAATTGTGGCCTCTAGAGAGTTTACAACCTTTTTCTTCAATTTGGCCTGGTGACCTTTTTTTACCCCACATGACCCAGTTTCAAACACATCCGATATATCGTTGAAACAAATGTTCTGAGCAAGTTTCAAGAATATTTGGCAAAACATGTGACTTAAGCAGTATTCACTAGCTTTTTCTTCCATTTACTTAAGTGACATAATTTTTTTACTCCATATGAACCAGTTTCAAACTCGTTTGGACAAAACATGTCACTTCTAAAGATTGTTTACACGTTTTTATTTCAATTTGCTCTAGTGACATAGTTTTTGACCCCACATGGCCCAGTTTCGAGCTCGTCTATGATATCATTGGAACAAATATTCGGAGAAAGTTTGATGATAATGGGGCTATAAATGTGGCCTCTAGAGAGTTTACAAACTTTGTCTTCAATTTGGCCTGGTGACCTTTTTTTATCCCTCATGACCCAGTTTTAAACTCGTACGAGATATTATTGGGACAAATGTTTCTGAGCAAGTTTCATGATGATTCAATGAGCTTTAAATGTGGCCTCTAGAGTGTTCACAGGCGTTTTGTTCATTTTGGCCTGGTGACCTAGATTTCAACCCCACGGGACCTATTTTCGAATTCGCCCAAGATATTATTTAAACAAATGTTCTGAGCAAGTTTCAATAAGGTTGGGTAAAACAAACGACTTCTAGTGTTTTCACAAGCTTATTATTCAATTTGACCTAGTGACCTAGTTTTTGACCCCACATGACCTTGTTTTGAACTCGTCCGAGATATTATGATAACATTGTTCTGGGCACATTTCATGAAAATTGGGCAATAAATGTGACCTCTAGAGTGTTCACAAGGTTTTTAAAGTTTTCAATGTAACCATTTAAGGAAAACTGCCCCGCCCCCTGGCGGCCATTTTTTTCAAGATAGCGGAACCATTGTCGAACTAGGCCGAGATATCATAATAACAAATATTCTGAGCAAGTTTCTTGTTGATTGGGCAAACAAGTGACTTCTAGAGTGTTCACAAACATTTTCTATAGATGTGACTTCTAGAGTTTTCACAGGGTTTTTCTAAAGCCGTATAAGAAAAAATGCCCCGCACCCGGGCGGCCATGTTTTTCAATCGAGTGATACCATTTTCGAACTCGGTCGATATATCGTTTGAACAAATGTTCTGAGCAAATTTTATGCCGAATGGGCAAAAACTGTGACTTCTAGAGAGTTCACAAGCACTTTTTTCAATTTGAAATAGTGACCTAGTTTTTGACTCCACATGACCCAGTTTTAATAGTTTCCGAGATATCATTTGTACAAATGTTCTAAGCAAGTTGCATGAAAATTGAGTAATAAATTTGGCCACATAAAGTATACACAAGGTAAATGTTAACGACGACGACGGACAAACGGCGATCACAAAACTCACCAAAAGAGCTAAAATGTTACATTAACATATTACATTCACAATTTATAAAACCAAACATTTTAATAATAATTAAAATATATGATATAGTTTCTTATTATTTAATTGTTACGTCATCTTTATAGACACTTTATCTAAATTCGCATTCAATTAATATTACTATGTAAATTGTATTATATACACTAATATATCAATAAATGGATAAACATAACACTCTTCAAAAATATAAATATCTTCCAAACGAAAATCAATAAGATAATTTGCCCAAGAATTAATTGATACTGAATAATGAGTTAATAAATGAGAAAAATAATACTGCAAAAATATAAATATCTTCCAATGGAAAATGAATAAGAGAATTTGCATAATAAATACATATAACGTAATCATATTGATGAGTGCATTATAAACGTTAATCATACACAAGTATGATTGAACATACTATGGAAACCACACAAAAATATTTTAATATAAATGAAAATGCGAACATTAATTGGTATTCATATACATTCCAAGTTCATTGGCATTTAGTTAAACAACCTTTGGCCATTTACAGTATATTTACATGGTCACTGGCTCATTTGGCACAGGGAGAGTAAGCCCTAATATGTATATATATTTAACAAGACGGCCAAGATGGCCCTAGGTCGCTCAACTGAGGCATCATAATGACTTATTATAAGAAGGCCAAACGGCACTAAAACACATCAATATTAATATCTGAGCCTTGCAGTTTCATGCGATTTTCGTGGTGTGGCCACTTTCTACACAAGGGGTATAATTTGAACAATATTTGTCGAGGTACACAATACAATGTTTCCTCTGGGTCTTGCGGTTTCAGAGGAGAAACGTTTTAAAGTCCACTTGACATATAATTTTACAGAAACCATGTGACCCCTGGGTGGGGCTTTTTTATACCTCAGGGGCATTATTTGAAGAATATATATCTTCCAAACGAAAATCAATAAGATAATTTGCCCAAGAATTAATTGATACTGAATAATGTGTTAATAAATGAGAAAATTAACACTGCCAAAATATAAATATCTTCCAATGGAAAATGAATAAGAGAATTTGCATAATAAATACATATACCGTAATCATATTGATGAGTGCATTATAAACATTAATCATACACAAGTATGATTGAACATACTATGGAAACCACACAAATATATTTTAATATAAATGAAAATGCGAACATTAATTGGTATACATATACATTCCAAGTTCATTGGCATTTAGTTAAACAACCTTTGGCCATTTACAGCATATTTACATGGTCACTGGCTTATTTGGCACAGGGAGAGTAAGCCCTAATATGTATATATATTTAACAAGACGACCAAGATGGCCCTAGGTCGCTCAACTGAGGCATCATAATGACTTATTATAAGAAGGCCAAACGGCACTAAAACACATCAGTATTAATATCTGAGCCTTGCAGTTTCAGGCGATGTTCGTGGTGTGGCCACTTTCTACACAAGGGGCATAATTTGAACAATATTTTTCGAGGTACACAATACAATGTTTCCTCTGGGTCTTGCGGTTTCAGAGGAGAAACGTTTTAAAGTCCACTTGACATATAATTTTACAGAACCATGTGACCCCTGGGTGGGGCTTTTTTTATACCTCAGGGGCATTATTTGAACAATTGTTGTGGAGGACCACTTTTCAACGGTTCACGCAAAATATGAAACCTCTGAGCCTTGACGCAAATTTGAACAATTTTGTAGAGGACCTCTATACATTGTTACATATCAAATACGAAACCTTTGGGCCCTGCAGTTTCAGGGCAGAATAATTGTGTCCCCTTGACATATAAGTCTATGGAAACCATGTGACCCCCAGGGCATCGTCAGGTGTGATCCCTGGGGCATAATTTGAAAGATACTTTTAGAGGATCAATATACAATGCTACATTCCATATACGAAACCACTTTGCCTTGCAGTTTCAGAGAAGATTTCTAAATTCATTTTGCTATTTCAGTCAATATTAACCATATCACCCCTGGCTACTTTTACCACAGGGGCATTCTTTGAATAGTCGTTCTAGAGGACCACTATACAATGTTACAGATAAAATATGAAACCTCTGGTACTTGCGGTTTCAGAGGAGAAGATTTTTAAAGTCCACTTGCCATATAAGTCTGTATAAACTATGTGACCCTTGGGGCGTGGCCAGTTTTGACCCCAGGGGCATAATTTTAACAATCGTTGTAAAGGAACACTTTACAATATTACATGCAAAATATAAAACCTCTGTGCCTAGCGGTTTTAGAGGAGAAGATGTTTAATGTCATTTTGCTATTTAAGTCTATACATACAAAATACGTGTCGCGGAACTTTTACTTCATTGCATTTGTGTTGAATGCAACTTTGCACTTCTTCTGGATTTATTTCGTTCATTAAATAGTTTAGCGTGTATTACTTTTAATCGTTCAGCGAGTGGCAGATCATTGTGAATTTCAGGATGAAGACGAATGAATTTCCGAATCTCTGCGTATCCTGGAATGTGAAAACGAAAGTGTAATTACAAAGCTGAAGAGGAACATGATTTTTGTTAATTACACTTATTGATACCAATGGTATCGTGACAAAAACGCAATACAAAATGAAAGTATTTGATCTTTGGTCATAGTGCCACATTGTTTGTTTTGTGCTGAACATTTACGAGATACAAGTTAACTTTATTTTTATAAATAAACTGCAAAATTGTTTTCATTGCGATCATTACAACTAGAGTTTCAAATCTTTTAAATTTATATATTTTACACACCAGGTAAATTTCCTTTCGTGTCCCATCTAGAAATGTCGTGTACTGTACTGGTAAAGTATCTGTTCAGCCGTTGTGTATCTTCGTCTTTCCACACAGTATACCGTCTAACTATAAATAAAAGAAGAGGGCAACGATGTGATTGGATCGCTTAACTGAGTTTAACAATTGGTTATTTGTAGCAAATGTGTCACTGACATGATTTTCAAAGCTTCAATAGTCAACAAAACCATAATAGCTTTTCTGTAGAGCCGTACAACAAAACTAAACATCACATTTTCTCCAAACATAAATTTCTCAAAGTACTTGTGGAGGGTTCACCAAGAAACAATATTACTTTAATATGCAGTGGTTTCAGACATGAAATATTTCCACGATTTCAACATAGCCATATATGGATTCTAAACCCTGTCTGAGGAAGCAATGTTTCTTCGAAAAATTAAAATAGCCTGAGGATTTTGACAGATAAAAGAAGCGCATTTCCTTGAAAGTATTAAGAATGCCCAGTGGTTTCTGGCAATAGCAGGTTTTAATATTTATATATGTAAGAGCATTGAAGAACACAAGCACTTAAAATTAAAATTAAAAAGCCGTCTGTATTCCATTTCCAGCTAGACAATTCCCAAAATAAATTCTATGCAAAATACCATATCTTTCTAACTAGCATATCTTATATATTAGACTTATATGTTATACACCTTCTTATAATGCATTTTCCCGAAAAGATCTATTGTTTCCCGTTATATCGCACCGATATATTAGACCAATGAAGTCATTTCAGTATTCTTTTTAAATCGTTTTGCTAGTCATAAAATATATATACACACAAATAACCGGTACAAATCGAGTATACTTAAACAACATTAGTTAGACTTCAGTTCACGAAATGCTACCGTCCATTTTAAGAAACTTATATCTGGCGAGTTCATTACCAATTCAGAATGACATATTGTCATGATAGACTTGTTTCTCCACATGAATTGGTCATACAAATAGAGAGGCGAGGGAGGAATGACGGAAAGTCAAACAAAAATACAGAGATGCCATCCTTTAATCAGACCATTCAATTCATAAACGGAATAGCAACACAAACTGATTTATAAATTAGACGCTTAGTATAATTTTCAGTTTGATTAAATAGCGGAGTTCTGCTATATTCTCATCAAATATCCCATTCTTTATTTAGACACGTGTTTATCAGCATAAATTACTTACCTTTACTTCTTTTGCCAAAGTTACTGCCAATATGCTGAAAAAAAGAAATATTAGTTATTCTTATACATGTAAACTTTTTCAAGTTTAGCCTTTAAACATTGCAATGTGTTCCAGAGTATCTAAACACAGACGGAATGAAAGATTGATTCGTTAAAAATCTAAAAGTATCATGTAAAGTTCATGAAATAGCCAAAAAGTTAATGGTTCTTGAAAGAAATTCCCATGTCCATAGTCGTCATGCCATTCTCGTGCAGTCACATTAATTATCTGTGTATAATAAATACATTTTATATGAAATATATTCAAGCTTCATTTTAGCGTTTTTCTTATGTACTAACCTCATTATATACTAATACAGGATTGCAAAATCCTATGTTTACCATTTTATTAAAAAGTCTGCAACTTAACGATGCTATAGGATTGGACAGTAAGAAAGCTGTGTATTATTTAAATATGAAATATTTGGAGGTAACAAATGCAAATAAGACAATAATGGCGGCCATCTTGACAGAGTGGTACCGTGTTTCTTTATTTTAAATGAACTATAACTATTATTTTGTAAATGCAAATGTTAGTATTTTGTAAACTAGTTCCAAACACAAAGAACATATTTGCGTTTTGATCAAATAAGGGCAATTTTATTTAACATGACAGAAGAGGTTGTTTCTGTTTACAATTAAGGATAATACATGGCTTATGCAATCTTTTCATAGCGGCCGTAAACCTGGCAGGTATTAAAAATATACATAGTTTTGCTTCCCATTGTGTTGTTCATAATTCCTTCATCACGAGTTCTATGAGAATTGTTAGAATTTCACATCAACTTGACCACTTCTTTAAAAAGTGCCTTTCATTTATATTCAGTACACCAACCTTGACTGAAGTGGATTCCTGATCTGATTCTTCCATAAAGGCATCATTAACTGGAGTCAAGTTCTGACCCTGTCGCACCAGAACGTCATCATCAACTGGAGAAGAGTTTTGCTCTTGTCGCACCCGAACGTCATCATCAACTGGAGAGTAGTTCTGAGACCTTCGCACAAGAAAGTTATCAACTGGAGAGTAATTCTGACCCTGTCGCACCAAAACGTCATCATCAACTGGGACCGGGCTCTGACCCTGTCGCACAATAACGTTATCATCAGCTGGGGTCGGGTTCTGACCCTGTCGAACCAAAACTTTATCATCAACTGGAGATGAGTTCTGACCGTGTCGCACGAGAACGCTATCATTAACTGGACACGAGTTCTGTCTCTTTCGTACCCTAACGCCATTATTCCCTGGAGTCGAGTTCTGACACAGTCGTACCGGAACGTATTCATTAACTGGAATCGAAATCTTCTCCAATCGTACCCGAACGTCATAAATAACTGGAGTCGAATTATGCCGAATCAGAACGTTATCGTTAACTTAAGTGGAGTTTCTACCCTTTCTCACCATCATGTTTTTATTTACTGCGGTCGGGTTCTGACCCTGTCGTACCCGAACGGCATCTTTAACTTGAATCGAGTTCTGACCCTGTCGTATCCGAACGCCATCTTTAACTTTTATAGAGCTCTGACCCTGTCGTACCCGAACGCCATCTTTAAATTTAAACGAGTTATGACACTGTCGTACCCGAACGTCATCTTTAATTGGGATCGGGTTCTGACACTGTCGTACCCGAACGACATCTTTTACTTGAGGCGAGTCCTGACCCTGTCGCACAAGAACATCATCTTTCACTTGAGGCGTGTTCTGACCCTGTCGCACCTGAACGCCATCTTTTAATGGAGGTGAGTTCTGACCCTGTTGTATTTGAACGATATCTTTAGCTGTAGTCGAATTCTGACCCTGTCGCACAAGAACGCCATCTTGAAGTGCAGTTGAGTTAAGACCCTGTCGTATCCGAACGCCATCTTGAAATATAGTTGAGTTCTGACCCTGTCGTACCCAAACTCCATCTTGAACTGTAGTTGAGTTCTGACCCTGTCGAACTAGAACGCCCTCTTTCACTTGAGGTGAGTTCTGACCATGTCATACCCGAACGTTATCATTTACTGGGTTTGGGTTCCGACAGTGTCGATCCAGATGGTCATCATCAACTTTGGTCAATTTCTGACCGAGTCGTACAGGAAGGTTATCATTGACCGAAGTCTGGTTCTGACCCTGTCGAGTACGAACTCTTTCATTAACTGTGGTCCAATTCTGACCCCGTCGTACCCTAACGTTATCATTAACCGGGGTCGAGTTCTGACCCTGTCGCACATGAACGCCATGGTTAATTTCAGGCGAGTTCCGACCCTGGCGTACCCGAACGCCATCTTGAACTAGAGACGAGTTATGAACCTGTCGTACCCGAGCGCCATGTTTTACTGGAGGTGAGTTCTGACCCTGTCGCACAAGAACACCATCTTTTAATTGAGCCGAGTTCTGACCCTGTCGCAACCGAACACCATCTTGAACTGGAGACGATTTCTGATCCTGTCGTACTGGAACGCTAGCTTTAATTGTACCCAAGTTCTGACAATGTCGAACAAGAACATCTTTCACTTGAGGCGAGTTCTGACCCTGTCGTACCCGATCGCCATATTTAACTGGAGACGCGTTCTGACACTGGCGATAAAGAACATCATCATCAAATAGAGTCGAGGTCTGATCTTGTCGCAACAGAACGTCATCATCAACTGGAATCGAGTTCTGATCTTGTCGCAACAGAATGTCATCATCAACTGGATTCGAGTTCTGACCCTGTCGCACCTGAACGCCGGCTTTAACTTGCGACGAGTACTGACCCTGTTGTACCCAAAAGTCATCTTCAACTGGAAAGTAGTTCTGACCCTGTCGCACAACAACGTCATCATCAACTGGAATCGAGTTCCGATCTTGTCGCAACAGAATGTCATCATCAACTGGATTCGAGTTCTGAACCTGTCGCACCTGAATGCCGGCTTTCACTTGCGATGAGTTCTGACCCTGTTGTACCCGAAAGTTATCTTCAACAGGAAAGGAGTTCTGACCCTGTCGCACAACAACGTCATCATCAATTGGAGTCGAGTTCTGATCTTCTCGCAACAGAATGTCATCAACAACTGGAATCGAGTTCTGACCCTTTTGCATTTGAACATCACCTTTAACCGTTGCGTTCTGACCCTGTCGTAGCCAAACGCCATCTTTAACTTGAAATGAATTCTGACCCTGTCGCGCCCGAACGCCATATTTAACTTGAGTCGATTTCTGAGCCTGTCGTACCCGAGCGACATCTTTAACTTGAGTAGAGTTCTGACCCTGTCGTACCCGAGCAACATCTTTAACTGTAGTCGAGATTTGAGCCTTTCGTTCCCGAGCGACATCTCTCACCCGAGACGAGTTCTGAGCCTGTCGTACCCGAACACCATCTTTAACTTGAGTCGAGTTCTGACCCTGTCGCACCCAAACGTCGTAATTAATTGGAGACGAGTTCTGACTCTGTCGCGCCCGAACTTCATAATCAACTGGAGTAGAGTTCTGACCTTGTCTCAACCGAACGCCATCACTTACTGGATTCGAAATCTGACACAATTCCTTTCGCACGTCAACCGCGTTTTCATTGTCAACCTTATCTGGAATATAACTACGTGGTTATGTTTAAGAAAGAACAAATTATTTAACATTATAAATATTGTTTTATTCTATAAGAGAACTATTATTTTATAATCGATTTGTATATGAATTATATAATGCCCAATACTTTAGATTAGTTCTCTTTATTGTAGCGGTGTGCTATGACCTAACCCAGCATTATTGGTGTTACACAATATTTGTGACTGTCACACATATTAAAAGCATTTTGGTCATTCTTGAAACCGATATACATAGCACTTACACACTGTTTGCTTCTTTTATCACGATGATTAACTATTAAATAATACACACATTGCAGTTTATATAGGGCCTTAATGCATATTCCGTTTCCGTACTCTCCTACAGGGACAATACATACAAGCTTTCGCTATTAACATTTCAATATATTAAAGATAGCATACTATTATTTACATATAACTAATGTGTCGTGACCTTAATTAAGAGAGTGGCTTACGGATCGTGAGGTCGCGGGTTTGAATCCTCGTAAGGTCTTACAAGTTTAAAAATTCGCTCGTTTCAGAGGTTTTCAAAGTTGTCAATATGCATATTGCCATAGAAGAAAAATATATGCCAACATTTCTGGGAAATTATTATGAAATTTCTGACACGAAGATTAAGAATAGTTTGTTAGTTTGATTGAGTTTGCGAATGTTGTGGCAAAGAAAACTTTCTGCATACTCATTTTATTTTGATAAAAACCATATCAGGAACATTCCTACAAAGTTCACTTTAAATATGGAGATTTTTTCGTCGGAGTTGTTTTGAAAAAAAAGGTGGACGACGGACGATGAACAATGAACGACGGAGAACGGACGACAGAAACCGAATGGTCGAATGGTAGCTGACCACACTATCGCACAAATATAACGGTGAAGCTACCAGACGACTTTGACACTCATTGCCGGCGATTACAAATAATCCACAGTTACTGGATTTTTTTATAGCATGTACAGAATATTGTTTTGTGAATTGTTTTGGGGTAACATGATTTAATGCAACTGTGAAACGCAGCCACAGACGAGTACAAGTCATGGCATACCTTATACATTGTTTACGTTTTTATTTTGATCACTGCGCTCCTTGTAGATTTTTATCGACATTCGATTTCATCGGCATATCGTTTGGTACTTCGTTAAAGAAGTTTTTATGAACATTGGTGATAGAGACACATATTTGTTTAGCGATACATTTATTATGTGAATGTCTCTGCTATTTGTATTCGTTCATTAATTTTGATTTGTTATATTAGTTATAAATACCCATTTGTGATAAGTGTTTGAATATTGAATAGTTAAATTTATATAATAACATGTTATACCAGGGCAAACAGACACACAGCTACGTATATTCATGTAATAACAAATAAAACAAAACACTGGTGAAGACAATAATTAAAATTATGGGTCTTACCTTCAATATGTGAACCTTGGTCAATGGGGATTTCGTCACCATCCTAAACAAAATCAAAGTTATACCACAGCAATTAGGAGTATGATTAATTTAGCAAACAGATGACTCGTCTTTTGGTATTTTGGTATTTTCGAATCCTTTAAACATTGTTGAATATGTTGTTTAACAAAGTAAGGAAAACTCTGAGAAATATTACTATAATTATGCTAACCTACCATTGAGATGTAAATTTCTCTGCCACTGCTTATTTCTGCAGAATCCGAATCGTGCATGTTTGAAGCAAACGATTCCCGACTGGTTGATTCTGTACAGAAGATGGAATTTAAATACACATTAAGATACTTGTAAATACGTCCAAATTAATTATGTAAATAGAAGATAGACACGTCGTCCTGAAAAAAATGTTGTCTCCATAATATACACTTCCTTTACAAACTGTCACAGTAGCCCAGTCGTAATTTACAACACAAAGCCCATGTTTTGTTGGCGAAATAGTTTTACTAACAAGTCAGTACACATCATTGAGCAAAAGAAATAAACAATGACTGATATGCAACAACGACTACCTTACCAGAGCTCTAAACCAAGATAACCAAAACCACAGTGGCGGCGATATGACATTAGAACGCTTAAGGGGTTTATGAGGACCGGAAAGCTTTGTCGGTTAAGCACAAGATCTATGAACGAGATGTCCTGGCTAAGAGTCGTTATACTAGTATGAAGGCACATTCTGTGCGGTTTAACAAAAGAAATTGAAAATTATATTATTGGCAAACACAAAAGAGTAGCTTACCGTTTCTTGTAATTGTGTTTGTAATCTGTTCCATTCTTTGGTTTGATTGTTCTTGTGTTTCTGTCAACATAATCAGGTTAACAGTTTTCCATTGAATAATGATATAAAATTTACGTAATATACATTGGAAGATGCGTATCTGTTAAGGTACATTTTATATAGCAAGGAAAAGATTACGTGTAACCTTATACTTTACATATAGACATTACTTTATATGAGGGTCATTTTAAAAGTAATGGCAATCGAACTCCATGTTCTGTACTCAGTCTCTGTTGAGACTAAAAATATAGCTTTTACCTTCACATAATTCGCTCTTGCATACTATTGCGTTGTAGATAAATACAACGGATGAACGCCGATAGTGCTCTCGCTTTGCTATGATTTTACCAACGCAGCATTGTGACGATACAAGTATATATTTTATCTCACAATTCTGCGTACATTGCTGAAATGAATCGCTGGCAAATGAACGTTGCTTTATTTCAACACGCGCAATCTAATTACCCTATTTTATGACCTCATTTTATGTTTTTCTTTTTATTTAGTATGTATTATTTCGTATATTTGCAAGATAAAAATAAAAATTGGGACAAATAAAATATTACGTAAGTGTTGAATAAAGATAAATTGATTTGTTCGGCACGAAAACATGATCCAATCACCAATGCCGGTGGTTCAAGTTTCTAAAACTCGCTAAATTTGCTAACTTTAGTACCCACTTATTTAGTAATATCCGTGACGTCATCTCGTGTCAGAACCTGTTACATTTTGCAATCATGTAACTGTTTGAGCATTTATTTAGCACAGTTGACCATTTTGACATCGGTTAATTTAAGGGGATTTTTATTTGTTTTATTAAAATTTTACGACATATCTCCACTTAAAAGACGCCAACTCGGACCTGTATCTACTGCCATATACATTTTATATTTTTATATTTCTTTTCGCCTGTCATAACTACATGTATATCCATATATAATGGATGTATTATCCAAGTTAAGCATGCGGGTCAAACTTAAACGGAAGCGCGCGTTTGTTCTTATTTTTAGAATGACCTTTCTATACAAAAATTATCTCCTACTAAAAGTGAAAGGTACATAGCTGATGGAAGGACCAAAACCCATTAAGTTCCTGATAATAATTTGGTAATCTGGGATCTCATACACTCGCATCCTTAAAACATATTAACAGGTTGTTGTTACCACAATGCAAGAACTTGTTTTTAAAATAATATAATTATGCAGCAGAATATCAGAATTAGATATTGATATACACTGTTATAACTACTACTCAATCAATGTAGGCCATCAGATATAAGCATCTTTTCGTCTGTATACATTGATCAAAATCACTGAAAATAGTCAATCGCATTTGGACTTACGCTTGTAAATACCGTGTGCACACACTGTTTTACAAAAATAGTTTCGTTTTAGTTATTCTTAAATATGTGCATACCTATGTCAATGTTATGAAGGAATCTTCCAACTTTTGTGACTTCTAATACGGCCGGAGGACTCTGATACACATTTCTGTTGATTGCATCACTATGTCCCATGTGGCGGTAAAAGGCACCCCTTTCCTGCTAGTCCGTTTCAAGTTGTGCATATTTGGTCGACACTCGATGACGAAACTTCGTTGCTGTTATCGTTTTTACACCAGCCTTTGCACATATAATCCTGATGCTGTCGGACCCGATCACATGTTTGTCTGACAAATTCGTACATGGAAAAAGAAATTTGTTGTATTTGTTAACGCCACCATCTTTCCTATTTCTGGATCTGCAAGCATTCTCAAGCCTGGGATTGTATCTTCTGGTACGCGACTTTCATAGTTTTGAGCATTTTACGCTCCTGTTCTGATAGATCCGAGTCCGTAAATTTACCCAGCCATTCATCATTCGCCGCTTCCTTCCATTGTTCAAGAGTCAATCTACTGGGTTCTCCACCTCTTCTAGCATTAAATAATGTAACTCGACATAAAACTAAATTTCTGAGAAGTGTAAATTCGTCGTTTGAAATAAAATTGTATTTGTCTGTAGTTAGTTCTCTTAATTGATGTAGAACATAATTTGTTAGCGTTTGTACGTCTTCCTCAACAGGTAACTCTTTTGGCTTCCTCGTCTCTGTCCGACTGATAATTGCTTGGCACTCCATTTCTCCGAATAAAATAGGCCAATTGTGTGCCAAGACATGGTGAAATTTTATGTGTTCATTCGCTTTTTCATCTTCTCCCATGGCTAGATATTTATCATGTAAAAACTTAGCAAACTTCTTCATTGTATACCCTAAAGATAGCTTCAAGTCATTTTTGGATTCCTTACGGCTCTGCAAAATCTCTTTTATAAATTCCAAATTGTCTCTAACAAACATTTCTGTGATGGATGTGCAGTCTTTTTTTGTTTTATTTCTATATATATCTTTGAAGTCCAAAAACAATTTTGCTAACTGTCTTAACATTGTCATAAGAGATTTTTTCTTTTCAGCCTCTTTGCTCTGGTTACCGCCCTTTGCAATATATCTGTGGAAGCCAAAATCCTTCAGATGTATTTCATTTCTACACATGTTGCCGACATCATTGTCACGAAATCGACTCAAAATTTTTGCCTGATTGTCTACGTATTTTTCACCAGTGTTTTCATATTGCAGGAGAGTAACATTTATTGCGCTTGATGTCGCTTCTGAAACAGCTGAATGACATTTTTTATTGTGTTTGTAAAATGATGTCTTCGATAAAAACGCTTTACACACTGAACATGTAACGGTCGTATCATTCCCTTGTTTTCTTTCCAGAATTAATTCCTTTGTATTTCCATCTCTTATTTGTTTCATATTTGCTAGATATATACCCTTCTTTCTCAAAATGGCAAATGCATGATGTTGTTCTGGCTTTGGTAATTTCATTGCAGCAATTACTTCCTTTTCAGATTTATGCTGAATTTTCATATGATCAGGTAATTTGGCCGAAAAAAAACCCACAAAATGGACAGGGCCGTTTAGGTTTCCCTGGTGAAAGAAGAACAACCATGACACAATGAGATGACACTAAATATTGGTTATTTTATCATGTTAACACGTGTTATGTTACAAATAATACTTATTCAAGTTAGCACTAAATAGTAGAGTATCATGAGACAAAAACAACTGGAACTTTGTCACAGGAGTGACAAAGCGCCCCGAATGATAGCTTGTTTGAAGGTTGGGTCAGTCATTTTTTAAAAGTTATGGTAGGAAATGAAAATAACATTTCTAATCCCCATCCTAACTCACAACTACACGTTACCCTCAACAGAAGGAGGTGCGTTTACAAGGAATGTTCTCTATACTGTCAATAAAGGAAAATAATAAAAGCGCCAACGAATTTGCAAATGGAGGATGAACAATTGAAATCCCCATATTAACGCATAATTACAAATTACCCTCTACAATTAAGACAAATTTCAAGAAAATCCGTATAAACTGAAAAAACGTAATAAATGTGGACGGACGGTAAGACGGACGGACAGAAGGACGAAGAGACAAACAATCTGCGGGGCCCTAATTATACCAGAGGTCAAGTTGCCTGCACAGGTCAAGTTGCCTGCACAGTAATATGATATATGTCTTATATTAAAATATCAGCGCGAAAATACGTTTGTATGTGAAATTCTATTAAAAACAACTCGCTCTTTACATTTTCAAATTGCAATGTGTATATTAATTTAAATGAAAGCATACAGTCTAAGATACCCTAATGATATCGACATGATAGTCGGCAAAAGTACATGTATTAAGTACCTTTTCTTTCTTTCTCTGATGCAGCTTCATTTTGTGCGCTTCTGTCTGTTATTCCTTTGCTCGAGTTGTTACTCTGCATATCTGTTGATGTTGATACTACTGCGTCTTCACTGCACCAAGAGATAGAAATAATTGATAAAACCATATAGCATGTGTTGTAAAAGCTTACTGCGATCTCAATCATTGACATTAAAATCAGTATGACACAGTCATGAACAACGTAACACTAGGTACCTGGTTTTGCTCACGATCAATGTAATACTTCCATCGTCATGTTCGTTGTCAGATATTTGCCAATCTGTGAACAGGTCCCTTTAATATCCTATTTTATATTGTATTTATTTTAATTACAATCACATAAAAGGGTTGATATTATTACAATAAAAACTATACATTAACGTGATTATGTTGAAGATTCAAGGACTTATTAAACAATGTTCACCACAGCTGCTCAAGAGATACATGAGCGAGAGTATCACATACATACCGATATTGAATCAACTATCACCATCTCGTTTGTATTACTGTATTTGGGCGTTGCCTGCAACACAGAAGTACAATATTAAACTTGTACACATTTTATTACATGATACGCACAAGTGTCAAAACATCTTAAATACTATGTTATTATGTTACGTCTTTTAAAACCTGTCATTCGATAAGGATTCCTTTTATTGCAATTCTTTCAAACCAGTATTTCTATAGCTACATACATATCATTATATGAAATGTTGTGGCCTTTTTCGCATCAAACCAACACACAACTCTTCTTTAGCACTGCAACACTAGAATGACCATAACAACGGCGATAATTAACGATTGGTTACTAACATTTAAACTAAATACGCATGCATTTCCTAATCCTACTAATGGTACCAACGAAGTAAGATAGCAACACAGTGAAAACCACATCATGCCCACAAAGATTACAATACATGATAACAGTCATGTGAAAGGTATAATGATAAAATTAATTACTTGATACACATCCTTTTGACTCTCGTTGTCATCGTCCAAGATACCGTTCTGAAGAACCTACGGTTGGACAGTCAAATTACAAAATACGTAACTTGACCATTTCGATCGAATAAACTATTAAGTACTGTACTAACTGTTTTCCTTACCGCACCTTTATATATGAAAAACTATTAAAACATATCTAATTACATACACAATACCTGTTAATGACTTTTGTAATAAACGACTATGTTATATTGTAAAGACATGTTTATAAAAGGAATTCTCGCAGTAAGACACACTCATTCCCTATTCCCACAAAGGTTGCGTAATGGTTTGTACCAATGAATTAACCTTTTAGTAAACGGTACAATTCAATAGCTTGTGCTGTTTAGCCAACACTGTGTTTACATATATATAATAACAAGAGCAATTAAAGTGTTACACTGATTTAACAAAAGTAATTCGGTGAATATCCCTACACACACACAAAAATTACATCTTAGGAATTAAACCACGTTAAATGCATTATAATGAAATTAATTACTAGATAAACATGGTATAGACGTTCCTTAACAAGTTCATAGATGACGTTTTAGAAGTTCCTTATCAATCCAGGCCAAAGATGCAGTTGTTAGGAAAAAAGGAATGGATGATAGTAAAATTATGCGAATAGACAATTGCGTTTAATAAGAATGAATATACAATTTTCATTAAATATGCAAATTAACAGCTATAATTCTAAATATATATACGTTTTTGTTTTGTGCAGGTACGTCCCTTGTTTCACTAACAATACTTTCTTGGCTGGTCTGGCCAACTTCCGCGTCCATTGTGCCAGAAATAAAACTTCCCTGGCTGGTCTGGACAACTTCGGCGTCACTTGTGTCACTTAAAATGCTTCCCCGGCTGGTCTGGCCAACTTCGGCGTCCCTTGCGTCATTTGCAATGCTTCCCTGGCTGGTATTTCCAATTTCGGCGTTCCTTATGTCACTTACAATGCTTCCCTGGCTAGTCTGTCCAACTTCGGCGTTCCTTGTGTCAATTACAATGCTTCCCTGGCTTGTCTGGCCCACTGCGGCGTTCCTTTTGTCACTTGCAATGCTTCCCTGGCTGGTCTGTCCAACTTCGGCGTTCCTTGTGTCACTTACAATGCTTCCCTGGCTGGTCTGGCCAACTTCGGCGTTCATTTTGTCAATAACAATGCTTTTTTGTATGGTCTTGCCAACTTCGGCGTTCCCTGTGTCACTTACAATGCTTCCCTGGCTAGTCTGTCCAACTTCGGCGTTCCTTGTGTCAATTACAATGCTTCCCTGGCTTGTCTGGCCCACTGCGGCGTTCCTTTTGTCACTTGCAATGCTTCCCTGGCTGGTCTGGCCAACTTCGGCGTTCCTTTTGTCAAAAGCAATGCTTTTCTGGATGGTCTTGCCAATTTCGGCGCTCCTTGTGTCAATTACAATGCTTCCCTGGCTTGTCTGGCCCACTGCGGCGTTCCTTTTGTCACTTGCAATGCTTCCCTGGCTGGTCTGTCCAACTTCGGCGTTCCTTGTGTCACTTACAATGCTTCCCTGGCTGGTCTGGCCAACTTCGGCGTTCCTTTTGTCAATAACAATGCTTTGTTGTATGGTCTTGCCAACTTCGGCGTTCCCTGTGTCACTTACAATGCTTCCCTGGCTGGTCTGGCCAACTTCGGCGTTCCTTTTGTCAAAAGCAATGCTTTTCTGGATGGTCTTGCCAATTTCGGCGCTCCTTGTGTCAATTACAATGCTCCCTGGCTAGTCTGTCCAACTTCGGCGTTCCTTGTGTCACTTACAATGCTTCCCTTGCTGGTATGTCCAACTTCAGCGTTCCTTGTGTCACTTACAATGCTTCCCTGGCTGGTCTTTCCAACTTCGGCGTTCCTTGTGTCAGTAACAATACTTGCCTGACTGGTCTGGTCATCTGCGCCAATTGTACTTCTTAATAATTGCTGTAATATAAACAAAATTCTACACTTAATTATAACGAATTTGACAATCTAACACTTAGCCAAAGACAACATATCAATTTATATTCCCACTTTGGTCGCGTCCCGGATTGTTTCAATGATGTTATCCCTTGAGCTTCAAGTGTGTACAAGACACAGTGCGCCAATTGTGCTTCTTAATGATTGTTGTACTATAAACGAATTTCTGTACTTAATTATAACGAATTTGACATTGTAACACTTAACCAAAGACAATGTATCATTTTATATTCACACTTAGGTCGCGCCCCGGATTGTTTCAATGAAGTTATCCCTTGAACTTCAAATGTGTACAAGACACAGTGCTTAAAACATCTATCACTGACACGTAAATGTACTTGACCAGATCAACCATGGAAGTCCACCGGCTAATCGGCGCAGTGCTACTGGCACAAGAGTCGAATAGTCGAGCACCTTAATCCGGACAGTGATAATTATAATAAATTTTTACTAAAAATAATACATTCTGGAAAAAATGAGACACAGTTCATTTGTGTTTCTGTTAATTCTTTAGCAACGTAATTTGATTCTAAATGAAAATGTTGTCTACCTGAATTCTCCAAGGCAAGTTGTCTACACCATAATCATATCTTATTTCTTGCCCGGGAAGTAAATTTTTCGCTGCGAAGATACATAAGTGAGGCTTTTTGTGGACTAGAACCACTCGGACCTCTGCATTTTTTGTCGGCCCGGTTCCATCGTTAACATATCGGCCAAGCTGTTTAGAGAATGTTGCGTCAACACTGAAAACAGATTTAAGAAATGTAGTAAATGTTAATAGCCCAATAGTGTAGTCAATGTTAAAGAATTGTTTTGAACGTTAAATTGCAAATGGTATTTAAAGAGTAAGTATCAAATTCAAATACTTTTCAATGTTAACGTGACTGTACGTCTGTAATAATTTAACCGTAATTTTTGCCAAATATTATTGTTTGGACACTTTCTAGCAAAAAAGTCAATGTTTACATTTTTATGAGAAAAAAAGAAGAAAACATTTCCAGTGTTTCCTGGCCGATATGACCATTATCAAATATGTCTAAAATAATTTGGTCAAGCACAGAGTGTGCACGTTTGGTTAAGACAACATACACATTCCATTTTTAGTAGATTTTTCTAACAGGCGGGCAACGACAATGATGCGCCTGGTCCGATCTGTTTTATATTCAATATGTCATCTAATGGTTATACAAACTATGCACATTTGGTCAAGATCGAATTCTTCCTGCACACTGTCAAAACTCCATTTTGTGTTGCCATATCTGGTACATTTTTGCAATTTTTTCACGAAACATGGGCAATAACCTTTTGGTGTTTTTGGTCTGATTTGACCCATCGAACGTGTCCGAGGGTGCAAGGCCGTACACAAACTGTGCAGGGTTTTTTCAGTATAAGATAAAAAAATTAAAGTTTATATTGTGTCAGTAGTTGACGCCATGTATACCACAGACAACGCAGGAGAGGTGCAATATATCAGTGGCTCACATAGCACTGCGTTTTGGGGCAGACACAGTATATTTTCTATCACATGCTTACGTTACAATATCATTAAATGGTGTATGTTTGACAATTTCAATTTTCGTTATTTTTAACGTGATATACAATATCCCAACAAAACATGTCTGAGTCATTTAAAACAGTCCCATTTTAAGATAAACATTGATTTTATGCAATATTCCGGTCGAAATAATCTGAGTTGCAATGCATATTCCTGCTATTAGAACAAATATATTAACTGATTTCCGTGTTTGATTAGTTTAGTACAATACTAAAGTAAAACATACCACCATTCTTTCTTTCCGGTCTTAAAAAAGAACAGAAATGAACCAAGATGTCTTGGGTACTTCTGTTCTCGTATGAGGCCTTCTTTATTGGAAATAAGTTCACCTGCATACTCTAACAAGAACGATCCACGTGGCTTTTTGTCGGTTACAAAAACGCCATTACCTGAAATGCAAATAATGATTTAAATTAATATCAAATAATGCTGACTATAAAATATAAATAGTGGTTATGTTTAATTCTCAATTTTACGTTTGTGTTAAATATGTACTGAGACTATTTGATAATTTATCGAAATACACATTTAGATTTACCGTAATTATTAATAAATTGCCCATTTAAGTATACTGACACTGAAAATATATGCGATTACACATACAGTATACATTTCGTGACCGATATTTAAGACATTTGAGCAATAAATCATACTTTGTAGAAATATCAAAATCAGTTTTGGCGTTTATTTTACGGCCTTGTAACTACAAGATATATTTACAGGGAATGCGTTTTTAATAAATAAAATATAATTTCCAGTTTTGAATATGTATATTACCAATATAATCATTAACTGTCCTGACAGTATACCCGTGTGGATCTTTTGCCAGGAGGATATAGTCTTTCCAGCCATCGGTGTCCGACGTTTGTGATATCAAAATAGAAATAAGGTATACATTGTAAGTAACCATTCGTGAAAAAATACATTATAGCAGTGACATGTTTGTATTGATTCAAACATAAATCGTAGATAATGTGGATGGATTTCACTCTGTGATATATCACGTACAAAGTTGCATTTGCTATACCAATGCTGATTTCTAGTTTGAGCACTTAATTAAATCGCATTAAAGGGACATTACAAAATAAATGCATAACGCTAAGAAAGATTTTAATTTATTATGTTTGTGTATGTAAATGAAAACGAAAATATAAAAATCTGGTATAGTGAACAAAAATCTTATTTAATATCGTTTAAAGGAAATATGTCATCGCAAAATAGGTTTTCTATTGCACTATCAGTGATATAAGAACACATATACATTAAATAAAGAAAAAATAGTATGATAAAAATAAACTAGAACTCCGCAAGTAGAATGTTATATAAAGAAATGACAGTTGACAGTGTTTTATCCCACTGCGCTAATCTGCTGTGTAAAAAACGTGTACTCTACGGTTATGTAAAATACTCGCAATTCTGATGTAAAAACGTAAACATTAAGGGTCAAATAAACAAAATCCATACAAGAAAAACATTGATGCAAAGCATCATGGGGCGACGTAAGTAGTTCAGAGTAACAAGTCAAAACCTATTTTATTGGCAAATTAATAAATTATTTTTATCGTTTTACAGTTATAATGCAATGCATAAGTATTCCTTGATTTGTAACAAAATGCAACTTAGTCAAGTCAGAATCGCAAAAGCAATTATCTATAACGAGGTAATATGCTCCTTTTGCACACAGGTGATCACGTATTTAAAGCATTAAATACTTTTATAGCAAACAAGTAAAATAAACAAAATATGTTTATATTTTAAAGTTAAAATGCCTTCACTGCTAATTAGCATCAATGTTTATTTAAACGTGTCAGTTTTGAAAACTACTGACTATTTCTGTACACGCATACATTGTTGCCGGCAAGCTTACATCCCATCCAATAACTACGTTGTAACTGAGGTCCAGATCTTTCATTTAGGCAACGCGCAACAATTATTGACAATACATTTCGGTTTAATACATAATAACTGATTTATAAATAATAACTTATCATAAGTCAAATATTATAAAGTAACACTTCTCAGTTATCTCAGCGACTTTGTGCAAATGTTTGTTAAAATAAAATACCAGGTCTCAAAACTAACCACTTTATATTATAAAATTATTAAACAGAAGTCTCCCATTGATCACGTCAAACACAAACTTAAGAACGTGTATAAGAAATGAATGAAAAAATCGCAAAGGCAATGACAGTAACTCAAGTGCCACATATTTGTTGTTGTTTTTTTCAACACTTAAATTGCAAAAAATAAGTGTTGTCTTGTTATAAACATTAACAGAAAGAAAAAACTTTTTAAAAAATTGTTCGATAAATACAAACTTGATTACATCATGGACTTTTTTCGTCTCGACAAAGTTCAAGCGGAATGATAAAGTCGGGTTTTTCCAAATAATGCTAGCAACGATGTCAAAATTGGAAAGACCTCAGATAAACCAGTTTTATGCAGAATTGTGCACTTATTCTTTAAAAAAATGACATAAAAAATAAATATAATATTACATGAGTGTTGGATAGCCGAGCGCTACCCTGTCTTGAGCCGAGCATGATATACTGGATCTTTTTCCAACACTCAGATATTATCTATATAAACGTTTCAGCGTCAAATCCGATATGCTCACATTGTTTCCATACACAAACGCCACCATACACATGTTACCGGCTACGCATTTGTATCGGCCATCTCAACTTGCTAGTTTTATAATGATTCACAACCTACTTCTTGAAGATGATAGACTAAACGCCGGAGAAAATTCAGTTTGGACTCCGCGACCTGTGAAAAATGCAGGGATTAGCAATTCATTAAATGCTATTTCGTTTCAAAACGTATCGAAAGTGTTGGCGACAGCGGAAATATTACATTTTCTTTAAACGTGTAGTTCAATGCAATACCCAGTTCGACTCAGCAACGTGAAGTTGGTGTTTCTAAACATTAAAAATAACACCGCTCCTTTTATATGCTTCCGGTACGACTCCTCATGCGCGGCGCCAATCATAAATTTTAAATCGTAAATTTTCGAATTGTTGCAATGATATACGTTTAACACGTTACGAGTAAAAGCAGAACTATTTATTCACATACACTTTTATCGGCGTAGCTGTTTAAGATCACTGTTGACCTAGATGTCTAACACTAATTATGCAGTTGGAAAATTGAATGCCGATAGCATTGGGCAAACTTTCTAAGTTTAGGGAATGCAAATTTATAGCAATAAGCGGTTAAAATAACGTTGTAAACATATCTCCGATATACACTCTAAAACCGAACATAATTATGAACAATTTTACTCACTGTATGTCATGATCAGAATGTTATATACATTCACATAATGAAATGACTATTTTGTTGAGCCTACATAATAGGCGCGCTCTATAAATAGCAATTACAATGCTACAATTCACGGGGACCACGGTCGGTCACAACGTAAAATGTTGCCTGTCAATAGTGTTGATGTTTCTCGTGACAAGCACAAAATATAAAGTGGTACATTTCTGGTATCTTTCTGATAAATAACCAAAAAATATTAGAAAATTTGATGGAGCTTATATTTCCTATTATTTTATCAATGTGTAAAAATATTATTTTACGTTGTTACCGACTTGGGTTCCCAATAATTAATTATGTCGAGTACAACACACTCCAGCAGGAGAGTGAATCATTATAAAAATAGCGCGCGATGTGTTAATACTCACGCATAAGTCAGGAGAGTCCTAAACCTGAGATTTTCAATAAATGGGGAATTTGTATTTATAAACTTACTATTCATGTTAATTTATATTTGAATTGTGGTTACGTTTTATTAAGATTTATTTATAATTGCATAGTAGATGTTATTAAATCTTTAAAAATGTTAAACATCTATGTGGTGAAAGAGATCTCGTAACACGTCGAAATGTTTTTCATGTTACTCTAACTTCATTTGCGTAGAATGAATAAACTATGTGCAATACTAATGATACATATAGTATATTATTTAACATAACTATGTACACTTGTCTGATATATATAACAATTTTCATTCACCCCTGCTATTATTTTCTGTCAATTTTAATTTGTTAAATTTGTCTGACAAATTTGTGTATCAATTATGTTTACGTAAATTACTAGTATTTAGGTTACTCGTGTTTTACTGGTGAAAACATGGGGTGGTATATGATCGGTTTATTCACGGTATAGATATTAATCATAATTGAGTTTATCTCAAATTAATTTTGGGGCCGATACGTTTTCTTATGGTGTATGAAAAACCTAGTGTTCGAGAAGTCTCCTTAGTAGGGACCGACAAATATGGTTTCCGAGAAGTCACGTGACATATCGTGGTACTCTTGTATTATATTTAGAGCAAAAAATTACATCTTTATATTATCTTCAACGCCGATTGTCTTTTTTAAAGACATTTCTTGTTTCTTTTTAAAAAACAAAAACTGGTTTCTGGTCCCGATAAAACGTGATTTATCACCAATAGTATTCACACTTTTTGATAATCGTGTGTTAATAGTGCATTGTTTCCGGACATAACATTTTAATTGTACGTTATATATTCATTCCTAAAAATAGTGATATTGTACACATGTTTGACAAGTTAATACACGAATACGAAGAATGTATCCGTACATGTTTTTTAAGAACGGAACTTACCTGTTTTGCCGGAGTGACTTTATCTTTCTTGTTTCCATCGCCTGTGAAATAAATTTACATAATATATACTTTATTAACAACTGTATATACATTTAATACAGTATGTATTGCCGAATTTTAATTTAATTTATAATACCCAGCATGATCAGTATGTTTTTGTAATGCAGGACTTATCAATTGTGTTAAAATACTTGCAACAACTTTATAAGCATCCAGAAAATCATACACAATAAGAATAATAATGAGTGTACAATTTCTATTTATAACTACACCATGCATGTTAATTTGAATAGCAGTGTCAATACGAATTATTTAGAATTAAATTTTTCTCTCATCTACTTATGTAGAGATGCCAGATCGGCTGAAGAGTCGGATTATGTCGTAATTTGATTCCAAACATTTGAACATTTCATTTAATTATGGTTAGTTTTACTTTATGTTCTTATTATAAGTTTATTGTTTACTATTATAATTATGCGCAGAAACATTTGAGACATTTTTTTATCTAAGGAATATTTACGTTGTGGTTATCATTAGTCAAATCATTATTTTCATGTTATGAATGAACCCAGACGATTGTTTTTATTTGGTATACATAGAATAAATAACTGTTTGACAGCTCATTTGTACCGATTGCCGGTTTTATTTGTTGGACAAATCTTTAAATATATATGTTTGCGTGAATTTATTTAGATTATACAAGTATCATTGATGAAAAACATGAGGCGGTAAGATAATTTTATTTTATGAACATTACATAACAATGGAATTTATCTTAAACGGAAGTGTTTTCTTCACAGTTTCGTGTTTTTAAAGTTTCTTTAAAATAACAGCCCCAGAATAAAATGGTTTTACTGTTGTTGTTTTTAACCACATCATCCATATTTACTTTAATTTAATGTAGGGTTCATGAGGTGGTAAGATCATTTAAATTTACGCACATTGCATAACAATGGAATTTATCTTTAACATAAATCTGTTCACAGTTTCGTGTTTCCAAATTAGATATTTAATAACAGCCCCAGGATAAAATGAGTATACTGTATTAATAACCCTAGCATGAAAATTTACTTTAATGTATGGTTCTTATTTCTCTATACGCTTTAAGTTCGCTTTTATACGGCGCCCTATGATGATTTGCATCATTATTTTTCTTGACTACTGATGCAATTGTTACACATATGTAAATAAATACACTTAAAATATTAATACACATATAACTGAACAACCTTTAACCAGTTACTTATCACATTACAAGAACTTTCGGTAATCAAAGAAGTTCTACCAAGTTTTCCAGATAAACATTTATTTGGGGTGTTGAATTTTCACACCTAATTCACAAAACAATTACAACAAACCAATATTAAAAGCAATAACGCCATTTAAAATATAATATTTCTCTAGTCATTCAAATTAATAGAATATACCGTAAAAGGGTGATAATGATGAAACCTGTCTTACACAAAATAAACAAGAGAAATGTTTATTACAATTTATGACCTCACTTAAATCTTCACTTAACATTTGCAATCATAGATTTAATGAAATTAATCATATTTCATCGAACGCCTGGCTTAGACAATTTGTACCAAATGGTTTCTCACCGGGTAATCGAACGTTTCAGTTAAGTCAGCAGATACATCATACATTCTCTTTTTTTTTCTTTTAATTAGTATAAACATAATATTAATAGTTCCCATATTTTGTCTGAATCCTACTTGTGACTATATATATATATATCATACTTTTCGGCCCTCACTAGGCTGGTAAAATTATTATAAAAAGTGGTCACCATTGCACTTCTCGTGGGCGCGGGATGTATCTGTTTAGAGGCTTTCATAATTTCCTGATCAGTAAATGGTACATGTAATTCATTAAACATACTATTTAATTCACCATTTAAATAAATGTCTGTTCAGTACGAAACATCTTCATCAGGGGGGTAGAATTATTATAAAAAGTAGTCACTGTGACACTTTTCGTGGGCGCGGGAATATTATTAGTAGTAGTAAAATCGATATGAATGAAATGTACATGAAGTACGGCTATGCGCATGCTAACTATTGATAACTGTACTATAGCTTGAGAAAGTTTTCAATGAAATTCGCGTAGTTGATGTTTCATGCATTTTGATTGTTGCATATGATGCGGAGTATATGTCGTTTGTTTTCTGTACGCATAATTTGATTTTTTTTAAATTTATATAGATTCTTTATATATCTAAATGCAAACTGGATTAAAAATATGAATGTTTTAGTTCGTATTCCTTTTATTTGCAGTCATACGCAGCTTATGATACTACAAGCAATATCAGTCAGTCTGGGATAGGGATTCTGATTAATTTTATAGATCTTAGACAGGGGCGATTCCTGTCAGAATTTCGTCTTTTCGCACGTCCTATGTAAATATATCATGAAAGGTCTTAAAATGTATGCATTTAGTGTATTCCATGTTCCATTTGGGACCAAAGATATTTCTACAGTTTTTTGTAGTTTATTGAAAGTTCACATACCAAATGAATACAATGATTCATTTTTTTCTTTATCAAACATAATCATTTTGTTCTGACTTACGCTGTTTGATTGTGTTAAAAACAGTGACTTCACAATATGATTCCGAAAGATTGTAACATTTAGACAATGTTAAGTGGTGTAGGCATCATATCTGGCTTATCGGTTAGTTGTTATACCACCTAAGTAGCAGGATCTAGGATAAGCGGGGGCTCAAACCTCACATATAAAGCTAGTTCGGTTAAGACCACGGATCCAATAAATTACAAAATAGTGTAATGAAATATGATTAAACATTAGGTAAATAATTTGCACAGCAGAAGTGGGAAGAAACACCTTATCTTGCTGTAAATACATGTCTACGTTAATTTACTTTCAACAAAACTAGCTTGGATTCTAAAAATGTCTTTTCAACCATTAGTCTGTCCAGATTACAACAGTTCTTCTAATAATCACTTCTACCACCGCTACTACGACTAATTCTGCTAATCTAATGCTCTCCTTAAACATGTGTTGCTGCCGCTGCTGATGATGATGATGAGTAAAACTGCGTTAGAATGCGTTTGGCATTTTTAAAGTCATAAATTTGTATTTATTTATTGTTTTAAATAATAATAATAATAGTATGGTTTATTTGCATAATCAGCAATACATGCTTTTGGCAAATGGCAATCATGCTATAACTACACATTCACAGTTATTATTATTATTATTATTATTATTATTATTATAAAATATTACTACTAATAAATGTAATATTTCTTTAATTTATAACAACAATAACAACAACAATAATAGTAATAATAATAATAAGAAAAACAAGAAGAAGAAGAAGAAGAACCAGAATAATATTAATAATACTTTTATTTAACGAAGATGACATATAAGACATTTTATTTGTCATGACAAAAACATATCTTATTTTCATATGGCCTTGATACATATTCATAATAATACAGTATAATAACATAATAGAAATAATTAAATCGAGTTTAATATATGTCTAATACAAGTGTTACATCTATTTGACATTTTTAAGCAATTATTGTATATGCACTTTTGAATTATGAAATAAAAGACATGTTTTATAATGCATATATTTTACCTATTTTTGACTACTGTTGTACTATTTTGGGAAAACCGAACAATTCGTGTATTAACAAGATTTGTATACTACAAAAAAGAACAACTAAAATGATTCTTAATAAACCTTCAAGGACTGCATCTATAGAACTTAACGTTGGATGAAATTTAATGACAGAGTAAAATACCACACTGCTATACAAATATATATAACCGTAAGCAATTTGGTGCCATCATATATGAAATATTTATTTACCTTTTCAAACAATGAATACCACAATTTACGGTCGGCGATGCACACAGATCTTATTGTGCCAATAAAACCACGAACAAAATACTACAAAGATACATATACATATTATTGCATAATCGTATGGAACAATTTACCATTGGAATTAAGAAATAAATCTTCATTACCATCATTCAAAAACGAGTATATAAAAAATATTTACTTGAACAAGTCAAATAGAGGTAACACAAATATCACAATTATAATACTGATATAAATATATTTATTGAAAATTATAAAATTCATATTAACATTGATGTTGTTTGCAAATAATTATATTTGTTTTGTATATGGAGAATTTTTATATGAAAGTGTAACTTTTCTATGAGTGTATCAATGCATTGTGCATAATTTCCATTTTCTATTTTGGCTGTCGATGCTTTGTTATTGTTTATTTATTTATTTTATTTTTATTTTTCTTATTGAGAAAAATATTCTTATTATTGTTCTTTTTCTTCTTCTTATTATTATTATTATCATTTTATTGCCATTATCATTATTATAATCATTATTAAATTTACTGTGTGCATGTTTTGTAATTATATGTTAAATGTGAATTTGTTTGAATGTTTGAATGTGTATGAAGACCATATGCAAATAAGGTATGTTTTTGTCATGACAATACTATGTCTTATATGTCACCTTTGTAAAATAAAGTTATTATTATTATTATTATTATTATTATTATTATTATATTATCGTCTTTTATTTTCTTAAATCCATAAGCAGATTGTTCCACATGATTTTGCTAAAATTTTATTCTTTGGCAAAAAAGGATATGTGTGCATATCTAATTGTAAATAGTGGGATTAATTGTTAGAAAATGTAAATAATTCATTCATATGATGTTAATATAAAATTATTTTACAATATTATAATTTTGAAGAAAGAAACAAAAACATGAAATTAGAATTGCAGTATCCAAATTTTATTAGAAACCACAATATTGATGTTTGTGTACTGCGTTTGAAAATATTGGTCGGGTTCGTATCTATCGCATGCACTACGTTATACATGTAACAACTAAATGGTCAAGTACGGGCTGATTATGGCCGATACTTAACCAACAAAATTGTAATCTACTGAATATTAGAGGAAAAGAAGTCAATCTGTGTATTCAGTTTTGGATACAATAGTTAGTCGAATTTTGACTTTAACAACTAGTAACATAGTTTGCATTTATGTGTGACAGTATATTGGGTGCTTCATTTTTTTGCAAGATTGCAGCTTGCGACATTTCAGACGTGTTCATTTTCATTTAATTTCTCTCAACTTATCAGGTTCAGTGTGTCCGTTTCCATATAATGTTAAATTATACATGTATTAAGTTTCATGCATTTTGTTTATTGCATAATTTTATGTAAATATCGTTTGTTTTCTGTAAATATAATTTTTATTTTATATCAATTTATATTGATTCTTTATATATCTAAATGCAAACTGAATCAACAATATGAATGTATTAGTTCTTATTCCTTTTAATAGCATATACAGCTTATGATACTACAAGCAACGTCAATTAGCCTGGGATAGTTATTGTGATTAATTTTATAGATCTCCTGTCAGAATTTCGTCTCTTTGCACGTCCTGTGTAAACATAAAATGAATTGTCTTAAAATTTATGCATTAAGTGTATTTTATGTTCTATATTCAATTTGGTACTGAATATATTTCTACAGTTTGTTTCTCTATTTTCATTCAAAGTACCAAATGAATACGATAATTCAATTTTTTTTATAAAACACACTCATTTTGTTTGAAATTACGCTGTTTGATTGTGTTGAAAACAGTGACTTCATAATACGATTCAGAAAGATTGTAATATTTAGACAATGTTAAGTGGTGTAGGCATCATATCTGGCTTATCGGTTAGTTGTTATACCACCTAAGTAGCAGGATCTAGGATAAGCGGGGGCTCAAACCTCACATATAAAGCTAGTTCGTTTAAGACCACGGATCCAATAAATTACAAAATAGTGTAATGAAATATGATTAAACATTAGGCTTAATATTTTGCACAGCAGAAGTGGGAAGAAACAAAAACACTGCACAAACCCTTTTCAACTCTTTCGGTCCTATTCAATGAACTGTGTTGTCATCTGCGGGTTCACAAGTAATCACGTTAATGTAGTCGTTCGATAAAATATATTCCGGGTATGTAAAATAAGCATCCATTGAAATGTATTACAATTTATATACAAAAACCCGTGGCCGCTTATAATCTTGCCTAGCATACTTTATATTATATAGATTACAGTTCATATATACATGGTGTCTTTCTTTTAGGTTTGAGCCTTCCAATAGTGTAATCTCTATCAATAATTATTATAAAGTAATATGACAATAATTGATATTTTCAATATGTTCGATAGCAGATCGATGTAAATAATATTATTATGTTACAATCATTCTGCTGTTCATTTATGTATATTAAGCTTTTTTTCCTTATACGATATTAGTTTGTAGGATCCTATAGTACAAACGGTTTAGGTCTGCAAGTGTGTAGAAATAACAGCAATCACGCGCTACAATAGTTGGCAATGAGCGAAACCGTTGCAAGTAAACGTATGTAAATTTCATTCATTTCTTATGAAATACATATAAAAGCAGTAAATCCCTGGCCTGTTATAATTGAACAAAACTAGCTGGGGGATATTAAATCAGCATTCATTAAATTAATATCTATATAAAAAATTAAATCCCTGGCCGTTTTGATCACGTACAATCAGCATAACTAGCTCGGACATTATAAGCTTTATTAATTCTATTAATATCTAGTATAAAGAAATTTTTAAACCATGGCCATTGTTTATCACGTGTAAAGACAAAACTAGCCCGGAGAAGTAAGATTATCATTCATTCTATTATAATATTTACTAGAAATCATGCAAGCCCTGACAATTTTGGATCACGTATAATCGACAAAACTAGATAGGACAATTACAATTATAAATGAATCAATTACAATATCTACCAGAAATCATGAAATCCCTGAATAATATTGATCACGTTTAATCGACAAAACTAATTCGGATAATTAAAATTAGCGTTCATTCTATTATAATATCTGTTATAAATCATTAATAATAATTTGAAATTTTTAAGCAAAGATATTCTATGCACTTTTTAATGATTTGTTGTCTGATTTCCATAGGCACTTTGTTCCAAACGATTTTATATCAATTTCTATAGATTCTTCATATATCTAAATGCAAACTGGATTTTGACATTGAATATCGATTTTTGTAGTAATTATTTCGTAGCTTCTTTGGCAACATACGATATGTGTGCATATCTGATCGTAAATTGTGGATTCATTGTTAGAAAATGCAAATAATTGATTCATATAATTAATATATAAAAATTAGTCCACACAGATAATGTTGAAGAGAGAAACAAAACATGTAATTAGGACTGCGATAGCCAAATTTCATTATAAATCATTATATTGAGGTTTTTGTACTGAGTTTGCAAAATATCCTAAATCGATCAATTCATTCTATGTGCAGTAAATAAGTTTGTTTTTTCTAGGGATCAAGCGATATTCAGTTTACTATATTATATTGAAAATACCGAAAACAAACACAGTTAAGTCAACACAACACAGTGTTCAACACTCTTTGTTATTTTGTTTTTAACGATTTGCAATTGTTTTCTTGCGATCAAATTAATAAACAAAAATAACCCAAGCAAAATGCACGAAATGTTTCCATGATTATTACAATATTGTCAACGATCTTTGCGTCAAATGGTAAATTATAGATCGAATCTTTTTGTTAGCCGTGCCGGTTTTAGCCTTTATAAATTGCGATATACATATACACCGGGCTTGTGACACTTTCTGTCTGTTTTGTTTATGGTCGCATACATTTGCAGAAATAAATATGTGATGAAATATCATACAATAATTTATTTGCATTCTTTAAATACCAGCGCGTTTAAGAACTATCAGAATAAGTAATAGCCGTAACAGAAGTAATAGTAGTAGATGTAGTAGTAGCAGTAGAAGTAGTAGTAGTAGTGATAGTAGTAGTAGTAGTAGTGATAGTAGTAGTAGTAATTATATAAGTAGTAATAGTAGTGTGCTTGTTTGTTTGTTTGTGTGTTTGTTTGTTTGTTTGATTTTTTTGTTTGTTTTGTTTTTGACAGTATTTCAGTCATATCACGGCGGTCAGTTAACCTACTCACACTTTTCCTGGGCAAGCTTAGCCGATCTAAGCGGTTTACAAGTACTAAGTGCACATACCTATGCCAGTATCTGACAATTGCCCGACTTGAATCAGAGGTAGGAGGAAAATGGCCGTCGAAATAATTTCATGACCAATCCCCACACGAGTTATGTAGTAGTAGTAGTTGTTGTTGTTGTAGTTGTAGTAGGAGTAAGTAGTAGTAGTAGTTGTAGAAGTATTAGTAGTAGTAGTAGTAGTAGTAGTTGTTGTTGTTGTTGTTGTGATGATGGTGGTGGTAGAAGGTGGTGGTTGTGGTGGTGGTAGCAGTAGTAGTAGTAGTAGCTGTATTAGTAGTTGTACTAGTAGTTGCAGCAGCAGCAGCACCACCAGTAGCAGTAGTAGTAGTATTCTTACCTTATTTTATGCTAACGGAAAACCAATTTGGAGGGTGTTGTTTTCTATGCAGAATTAAAATATCCGTCCTCCAATTCGGCACATGTTCTAAAACTTCAAGCGACAGACCACTGTACCGCCCAGCACTTGTAACTAATTCATAAGCTGATATTTCAACTGTGTTTTCTGTCCTTATATTAAGATACCTCTGCAGGCATTCTCGAATATGTATGCAAAACATGGCGCTTCAAGTTTGTAAATAATGCATCTCGCTCGCTAGTTATATACCATATCCACAAAGTGTGCTAAGCATAATGATCATAAATTGAAATTAAGAGTAATGTCAGAAAAATATTTGGCCCTCTATCTGCAACCTCATTTAACGTTATTTTCGTTTCAATTACAATTTCATTTTGTGCAAATACCAGCACTTTGGAGACTATATAATAATCATCGTACCAATCCTAAATTGCCTTCAACTGTGATAATATATTCAAAGCGCTAAATGCAATTAACTTGTTTGTTGTTGCGTAATACTCAGCAGAATTCATCTGTTGCTAAATTTCCCAGTTTAATAGGGGTCAACATTTACATTGAGCAAATTTGTATCAAAATCATTGCTCAGATCTAAATTGTGCAATGACTGCAAATATTGACTCTTAATTAGAACATATTAATCAAATAGATCTTGTCAACAGGCGAAATGTACATTCTGCATTTTAAAGCTGATTGTCATTTATTTGACTAAATATGCTTCCGATGACAATCAATCTTCTGACTAACTTCGTAAGCACGAGGTAATGCTTGTGGCAAAAATAAAACCAACATTGGCAATGTCATTTTGTTAATAAAGAAATATTTCTGCTCAAAACAAGTCAGTAAAAGCATACGTAGAAAAGGCATTAGCAAATTAAATACTGGAATTACTGCGTTCTAGCCGATGGGTCAAATGAGCGAGTCAATATCAACACCAGTAACTCGATTTTAATTTACGTAATACTTGATACAACAGTGTAATGTAGCGGACAAAGGATACGATATTTAATATCGCGCAATAACTGCACGACATTTCAAATTTAATTTCCTAGCAAAATGGTGAAGAGAGCAATTGTAATTACAAGGTCAGCAACTCAATACACCAAACTTGTTGCCAATATTCATGTTTTCAACTTTTCTAAACCTCCATTTTAAAACCCAAGCACTCAAATCTGACATTTACTATAAACGAAACAATCACAGGGCTACGCAAATTCAATTAACATCAGCATTTTAAAAATAATTATGTCCTGCCATTTTGCACAGTATAAAAAACAGTACTAAACCACTAGAAAAAGGGCCGTTATCACAACATATATATTAATATCATTAATCTGGTTTTGTCATTAAATTTTGAATTCCATTAATTTTGTCCTTTATTATTAGTTAACATTTTCAAATTTTATAAAATGTATATACATATATTAAACACATTACATTTACTTTAACAATGCAACTTAAAGTATTGCAGAACTGAACAGAACACATTCAGATGAAACTCTATTAATGACTCATTTTGTGTTTGTGTTGTGTTGTTGGCATTGTATTGTGCTGGGAAATCACCCACACTAATTAGAGCATTCTTAATTTAGAACAATTTCTTAATGACATAATCAAAATTGGTACTCCCGAATATTAGTCCATCAGTTTTTATCCGATCTTCACCAAACTTCAATACATTGTTTGTAGGTATGATATCTCAGCCAAGTTCGATTATCAGCCAAATCGTCCCAGCAATTGTAAATATATTCTGATTGAATATTAAAAAATTAACCTTTTTTGCTGTTTCTGCTCTCTATGTGAACAGTTGTGATGAAAATATTTAGAGTATTTATATCTTCGCCCAGTTTGATGATCAACCACCTCGCCCTAGGAACTGAAGTTAATGTCCTTGATTTATATAAAATTGACGTTTTATTTTTAGTTTGCACTCTCTATGTCCAACAGTTTTCATCCGATCTTCACCAAACTTGATGTTTTAAGTATTGCTTTTAACCTAGAGAGATTTAGTGTTTTATAAACAGCTCTTATTTATATTTTATATAGACTCACACCGCATTAAGTTCACAAGTAACATTTTTAGATTCCAATCTCAACCCGCGTCTGCATTACGGGAAGCAATGTATGTTGAAACGGTATATAAACAATGCAAAAATCACAACCACAGTGACAACTGTTCGATAGGAATTAATGTAATACAGCCGATTAGGTTACAGATTCTGGTCTGGCTTTTTATGTGTGTGTTTGTTTGTTTTTTTCACATTTGTCATATACTAACGCGAGATACAATATGCAGGAACATCCATCATGAAACCGTATCTCGGTAGGTCAATATAAATTGACCTCCACTATGGAAAAGTTAGCTTGGCGCCGGGATCTTAAATAGTTAATTTGGTACTTGCTGAGCTGTTATATGCCGTAATTATATTTTACTACAGAATTATGGACTCATGTCTGATTGACAATGACTTCTTATTTGTCTATAAACCATGGAAGCTTTAAATGACACAATAAGGAAGCGTTAATTGACTCTCAAGATAAATATTTCGTGATGAACATGTCGGCATATTTTATCTCGACATATCGTGTTATTATACGGCATGTTGAAAAATGCCTAAACGTCATGCGTATCTGTTTCACATACAATAGTCTTAAATGTCTGTGCTGTTCTTGTACTCTGCAATTTTTATTAGACCATCGCCCGTTTGTTGACATACACCATGTTGACCGATATCATTTTCATAGTGAAATTGTGTAAACCTTTCTCTTACTATAATATCTTCAGTTATCCTGATGCATATAGACTATTTCTTCTATTTTTCCAATGTTTTATGTATAGCAGCCCTTTGTTAAACATGCATAGTTAGTATCATGTCGGATGCGCTTTGCGGATACGGACTGCGGACATATGAAAACGATTTTTTTGAATATGTTCGATCTTTTGCATCCGCAACGCCCCAATCCCACCCCGATGTCTGTATGTCGATCGATCGATCGATCTGTCTGTCTGTCTGTCTGTCTGTCTGTCTCTCTGTCTTGTCTCTCTGTCTGTCTGTCTGTCTGTCTGTCTGTCTGTCTGTCTGTCTGTCTGTCTGTCTGTCTGTCTGTCTGTATGTCTGTCTGTCTGTCTGTCTGTCTGTCTGTCTGTCTGTCTGTCTGTCTGTCTGTCTGTCTGTCTGTCTGTCTGTCTGTCTGTCTGTCTGTCTGTCTGTCTGTATGTCTGTCTGTCTGTCTGTCTGTCTGCCTGCCTGCAAGCCTGCCTGCCTGCCTGCCTGCCTGCCTGCCTGCCTGCCTGCCTGCCTGCCTGCCTGTCTGTCTGTCTGTCTGTCTGTCTGTCTGTCTGTCATATTGTCAGTGGACTAGGTAACAGCAGCTGGCATGACGCCTTAATATTTTCAACGTGCCATATATGTATTTTGTACGACTTAAATTAGGACAGCGGACTATGTAACAACAACTGACCTTACAACTGACATTTTAATATTTCCTAACATGCCGGATACTAACACGTTTGTACAAGATAAATATGCCAATGAACACGTATATCGGGGATGCGTCAATTAACGCTTCCATACCTTTTTTTATTAAACATGTCTGTATCCAATTAACGTTTTTCATACCCACAACCCCGAGATATGTGTTAATTGATATGTTGGCATATTTGTATCCTAATACATTGACATATTATCGTGTTGTTATAAGGCATGCAGGGAAATAATAAACTATGGCGTCTGATAGTTCCGGTAATTATCATTGTGTTATGTGGTTGTATTTAAGTATCGTCTATCATATTAACATAGCAGACGGCAGTCGGAAATTAGAAATTGTCAAATGAACGCATGATAAGTTTCGGTGGTGATCGAGATCACCGTCTGGATCCTGTAATGTTTAAAAGATACGTTATAATTGGGAAATTGCTACATCATGCAGTAAGAGGCAATAACGCATGGAGAATGGGATTCTTTAGCGTAGTACTGCCCTGTCCGATTTCATGTTATGACTCTATAGCACTTTCTTCAGCAGTAGTAACCGCGAAAGTAGAAGTCTATGTTTATCCTGATGTATATGTGTCGACAGTAGTAAAAGCAACACCAACGCAGGAAGTGGAAATCGATTAATTAAGTACAGAACTATATAATCCTAAAACGTGTTCTCTCCTGCTGACGCTACTGGAATTTCACATACACATGTTTTATATTTAGTAAATGTATTTTGTTTTAGTTACACTAACAGCAGTAGTATCACTAGCAGCAACGCAGTTGTATTAGATTATAATACTATGGTGGCATAGAACTTCCATACGATAAATGGCGTTGGCGAACAGATTCGTGTTACCGCGTGTTTATTATTATATATATCTGGATATTAAGATAGCGTTTGCTAATATATTTTCTGCAAGACATCTTATTATTATACTCAAGTGCTCAGAACTGACATAAGATATATTTTCTTGGGGTTGCGAGGTCTTTCGCATTATCTCAACATGAATATTTTAATTATAATTATCGTACAACGCAAATCTTACTTACACGAATATCATCATAATAATTATATTGCAATGTAAATCTTATCTAGTTATTATTTGTGATACCACATAAGTTTTTATTAACTGAATTGCTGATGTCAGTTCTGTGCACTTTTAGACATTTTTTGCGTTAAGCATACACATGTATTAAGAAAAAAAATCGCAAACGCTATTATGTATAGGATAAATAACACGAACGTAAAATGGTAACACGAATGTGTTCGCGAACCTTAAATCGTTTTCGTATGGCAGTTCCATGCCACCATATAATACAACAGCATTTGATTATACCGTGAATTAATTGTAAAATTACCAGCTATATTAGCCGGAGCTGTAATAATAGCAGCATAGCATTAGTGGTAGTGTTTATATATTAAGTTAGTTGGAGAGATAGAGCAGCAGTAGCAGTAATTGCAGCTAAAGATATGCATATTATACCGAGAATTAATTGTAAAATTACCAGCTATATTAGCCGGAGCTGTAATAATAGCAGCACAGCATTAGTGGTAGTGTTAATATATTAGGTTAGGTGGAGCGATAGAGCAGCAGTAGCAGTAATAGCAGCTAAAGATATGCATGTTTTACTTTTAGTATTACCAACAATGTAAGCAGTAGCAGCAACAGTAGATAAATGTGTAGATGCATTTGTATTAATAGCAGAAATACAGTAGATTGATGTAATAGTTGATGTATTAATATTTGACAATGAAGCACTAGCAGAACACCATGAGCCTTATTTGTAGATACATTAGTTTTAGGATCTTTAGCAGTAGCAGCAATAACAATAGTAACATTAATAGCATAAACAGTAGATATATGATTAAGCATTAGAAGCAGTACCAGTAGAAGTAGCTGCAGCAGCAGCAACAACAGCAGTAGAAAATCAATCGATTCACCTATGAGTAGAAGAAACAGTAACAGTTACAAAATTAGCTGTCAAAGCATATATTTGTTACATTAGCAGAATTAGAAGCAACGAAAACAGTGAGCGTTTCAGTCGATGTATTAGTCATTACAAATGCATAAATGTAGCAGTACGAGAGGTTAAGTATTATTTATTAGTAAAACTATACAGTAACTAAAACAACAGTACAGCTTACAGTATTTTTAAAATACAGCAGTCGTATTTGATGTACAAGGACAAATAATATGCATATTAACCCTATTATCTTCTATCAAATTATAAAATAATGATTTGTTTTTAACCTTTTTATTATGCTAGCGCGTCTTTTGTAGTTGAATATACATTGAGTTTTTCGTTTGTGGTGTTTGTCAAAAGCGTCTAATTGAAGGCCATTGGTCGCTTAACGTGGCTTTTAACTACTGGACTTATGCCATCTGATACAAAATCCTGCATCATGTACACACTGGTTTTATACGACTTGCACATAAGCACTTGTCCTAATAACCGTTATGGATATGTATTCAGTTATCAAATCTTTGTTTGACCTTCGGTACTGATAAGAACAAAACAAAGATCATGTCAAAACATATATTTTCTAAAGTGGAGTCTGATAACACACCACGACCCTCGACTTCAAACGTTTCCAGAATCAGACTTATACCTTAACATCTAAATTCTAGTTAAGTCAAACTTCGAGTCTCAAAAATTAACAATAGTATATGATTTAAGCGATTTTATTTTATTTTTCCATCATGTTTTCCTAAGCTGAACCCTTCGGGCTCGGTTAGTTTGTCGTAAACGTTATTGGGCTTATTCTGTTCATTACATTGTATTATTCCATTAAAATCAGTAAGTGATGTTTTATTTAAAATAACAAAATGTGTACAGTATCATTAATTAGTGATAAAAGCCATGGTATTATTAACTTTGAGAAACAGCTTTAGTTTACAAAAAGTTTCACAACTAGGCACCTCTATAATGAGTTTAGTCAACACACAGCAGTCTATTGTTTTGCATTTATAACTACAATTTAGTTTTTGATGTGCATAGTAATGTAGCTATAAATGACATTACAATCTGTCACAAGCAAAATAGCATCCAACTGACAACGATTAAACTGTTTCCTTGTCGAAATAATGGAATATCGACAGAAGGCTTTATAACCGCTTAACCTAACATCCCAACGTCAATAGTTTAGTCGTGTCATTCCATTATTTGTTTGACATCTTTGTCAATTACCTGTTTTAGGGGCAATACGAATATCCATGAACATATTGGTGAACATATTAAGTAACGGAGTTTAAAAGATTCTTAATTTGTACAATGTTTTGTTTACATTGTTTATCATTATAAAAAAGAGCAAAGACATCAAGCGTTAAACGGTTAACATTTTATGAAAGGATGTACAAATATATGTATTGTATTACACATTTAGCAATTTATAGTAATAATTATTATGCATTTTAAACATACTTTTCTCTATCCTTCAACACGGTCAAGGTCTCCCACACCTATCGTAATACTATTTCAATTGAAATTGGTAATTGCTTCGCAAGACATTTATTTAAACCAATCAACATTACAGTGCTCCGTTAATGCCACTCGTTGTTTCGCATTCTTGACCTTTGGATTACAAGCGCTAGAACGCGATAACACGATACGAAGTAGCGAAATCACGATGCGAGATTGCGAGGTTACGATGCGAGTAATTAATATCGCGATCTCGCATCGTAATCTCGCGCCCTCGCATCGTGTTTTCGCGTTCTCGCCCTTGTATATCCAAAAGTCGAGAATGCGAAAACACGCTGCGAGGTTGCGAAATTAATATCGCGATCTCGTATCGTAATCTCGCAATTTCGCATCGTATTCTCGCTATGTCGAATCGTAGCCTCGCGATCTCGCATCGTAGTCTCGCGATTTCGCATCGTGGTTTCGCCATCTCGACCTGTGGATTTCAAGCGCGAGAACGCGAGAACACGATACGTAGTAGCGAAATCACGATGCGAGGTTGCGAGATTACGATGCGAGACCGCGAAATTAATATCGCGATCTCGCATCGTGTTTTTCGCGTTTTTGTTTGAGCATAGTTCGAAATCGCGAAACAACGATAGTCACATCGTACTCTCGCCTTCCAGTTGCATATGTGCAGGCAAGTCATTTTGTAGGTTGCACATGACAATGAATCAAACTGGAGGACGAATTAGATGCCACAATAAAAAGACATTTGGCAAATTTAACAATAACATTTGAGGAAAATATTAAAATGCAAGATTTTTTATCCTTTTATAATGCTCAATATATACATTAAAAAACACAACATTTTATTACTTAAAACATTGCCTGTATACATATATTTTTTAACATGTGTATGACTTCGAAATAAATGAAATGATAATAATGTTTTCAACCCATTGCAATACTTCATACATATGATGTAGTTGAATATGTTCATGACATTTAAGTATTTAAACATTGATCAACATAATTATGTTCCCAGCCACACTCACTGCACTGTACAAGGGAAATCCAACATGTTAGGATACTGCTTCTCAACTGTTAATGGCCCTCTAAAGGGTAAACCTTGTTTTATAAAGCTTGGTCTATAAATCAAAGTGTTCCGTGTATATTTGTCTACTACACTGCTTTATAAACGTTCTGGAGGTGTACGACACATTCTTGGGATAGAGCATGTTCCATTTCTGTAAACCTTGGAGTACAGTCCCCACACAGAGATGTGATTACAAATATGATATTGTTTAATTAAATTTTAGCAGTTTGTATGAGTTTATACTGGTCATCATTTATTAGAATAAAGTTTTTGAATGTCACATGGTCTTGCTTAATAAAATCATAACAATGCATTATATGCTTCTCATTTATTCAAACTGGCTATTCAGCAAATCGCCCATTATTTCTTCTAATTTGTTAAACAATAACACAATCATTATTCTAACACGATACTCTCTAAATTGTCTATAGGCAAAGAACACAATTATCGGTGTTAAGCTACCTATGCTCAAGCGAAAACCCGAAAACACGATGCGAGATCGCGATAATAATTTCGCGATCTCTCATCGTTATCTTGCAACTTCGCATCGTGTTTTCGCGTTATCGCGTTTGTAATCCACAGGTCGAGATTGCGAAGACACGATGCGAAATCGCGAGATTACGATTCGAGATCGCAAGACTGCGATGCGAGATCGCGAGAATACGATGCGAAATTGCGAGAATACGATGCGAGATCTCGATATTAATTTCGCAACATCGCATCGTGTTTTTGCATTCTCGACCTTTGGATATACAAGGGCGAGAACGCAAAAAAACGATGCGAGGGCGCGAGATTACGATGCGAGATCGCGATATTAATTTCGCGATCTCGCATCGTAATCTCGCAATCTCGCATCGTGATTTCGCTATTTCGCTATCGTGATCTCGCGTTCTCGCGCTTGTAAATCATAGGTCGAAAGTACGAAATAAGGAGTGGCCCTAACGGAACACCGTTCAACATCAATACAAAATATCTATGCATGCTTTTAAAATTTAATCGTTCAAGGTTTTGTTCTCATTTGTCACAATGTTGCGATCCAGTAGAGGTAATGGTTATCATTGACGAGTGTGTGTGTGGTAAAAGGTGGTGATTGTTGGGAAGGTAGAGGTGGTTGTTGGTGTTGGAAGTCCTTGTAAGGTTTAAGGTTGAGTTTAATGTGGGGGTGGAGGTGATGGTTTATGTGAGGGTGGAAGACAAGGTTCTGCTTGAGTTCGCGTTTCTTGTGATGGTGGTTGTTGTGAAGTTGGAGGTTGTGGTTTTGATGGAGATGAGGGTTCTTATGAGGTTTAAGGTGGAGTTTATCGTGGTGGTGAAGGTGGTATTTGTGTTGGAGGTGTGGAGGTCCTAAAGAGTTTTTAGATGGAGGTTGTGGCCGGGATGGAGGAAGTGGTTGTTGTGAGATGGAGGTTGGGGTTGTGTTGGAGAAGAAGGTTCTTGTGAAGAGTTTTTTGGGCTGGAGGTAGAGCTTGCTGAGAGGGAAGAAAAGGCAGAGGTTGAGTTATTGTGCGGAAAGGAGGTGAAGGTTTGTGTGAGGGTTGAGGTTGTTATGAAGGAGGTGTTTTGGTGGAGGTGTTTGTGGTCCTGAAATGTGTAGCTAGTGGTGGACGCGGAGGTGGTGTTGTGGAGATGATGGTGATTGTGGAGATGGTGGTTGTGGTGGTGATATTGAAGTTAGTGATGGAGTCGGTTGTTGAAGTAGAGCTGGTTGAGGTGATGGTGGTAGAAGTGTTGGAGATGGTGGTATTTTTTGTTGTGGAGGTAACAGTAGTGGTTGTGATGGAGCTGCTGAAGTCGGAAGGAGAGGTGGTTGTGATGGAACTTGTTTTGGTGGTTGAGGAAGTTTGTGATTGTTGTGTTGGTAGTGGTGAAGGTGGTGGTTGTGACTGTGGTGTATGTTATTGTGCTGGTTGTGTTGGAGCTGGTGGTTGAAGTGGTGGATGTTGTGGATGTAGTGGAAGAGGTTGTGCTGGTGCCTGGTGATGTAGTTGGTGCTTTTAGTGGTGTAGGTGTTGGTAGAGGTAGTTTTGGAAGTAGTGGTAGAAGGGGCGGTGATGTTGGTAGTGGGGGTGGTTGTGGTGGTGGAGATTGTGTTGGAGATTATGGCAGTGTAGTTGAGTGAGATGGCGGAAAAACGATGGTGGTGCTGGTGGTGGTGGAGTGGTGTTGGTAGAGGTGGTGTTGATGGTGAAGGTGATGAGGGTGGTTTGTGATTGCGGAGGCGGGCTGGTTGTGGTAATGGAAATTGTTGTAGTTGAGGCGTCTGGTATAGAGATGGCGCTGATGATGATGGTGGTGCTGGTGTTGGATGTGGTTGCAAAAGTAAACGTGGTGGAAGTGCTGATTGAGATGATGGAGATAGTGGAGATTAAGTATGTGGATTTGGTCGTGGAGGTGGAGATTTTTAAATCGGTGTTGGCGGTGGAGATATTGTGGGGTGCAGATGGGTATGGTAGTGGCGGTATCTTTAGTTGGGATTTGTGTGGTGTTGGAAATTGTGGTAGTGTAGATGACGATGGCGGGGATGAGGGGGTTGGTGGTGATGGTGAAAGTGATGGTAAATTAGTATACATTTTGGACAGGCTGGTGGAAATGTCCGATGTTGAGGACCATGGAATAGGTTTTTACGGTGGTGCAGTTGATGGTGGTGAAGTTGGTGGTTGTGGGGGTGTTTGTAGCAGTAATGGTGGTGAAGTGTAGCGGTGGTGGTGGACATTGTGGTGGAGATTTGGGAGGTGGTTATTTGGGTGGTGGAGGTGGTAGATGTGGTCGTTGGGTGGTGGACGTGGTGAATATGGTCGTGGTGGGGTACATGTATTGAAGGTTTTTGTTTATGGTTGTAGTGAAAGTGATGATGGTGGTTGTGTTGGAGGTGGTAGAGAATGTTGAGGAGCTAGTAGAGGTTGTGGCGTTGGTGTAGGTTATGGCAATGATGCTCGTATATGTAGTGGTGATGATGAAAATGGAGGTGTTGAAGGTCGTAGTGGTAAAAGAGGTGGTGTAGATGAAGGTGGTGGTGTAGATGGAAGTGGTGTTGGCGGAGGTTGTGTGGTTGTGGTAGTGTAGGTTGAGGTGGTGGAGATGATGGTGGTGGATGTAGGTGGAGGTGTTGAGGATGGTGGTGGTGTAGGTGGTGTTGTATAATGTTGTGGGAGTGGTGGTGGAGGTGGTGATGGTGTAGGTGGTGGTGAAGGTTGTGGTGGTGTTTGTTTGGAGGTTATGAAGGTTTTGGTGTTGGTTGATTGGTTGTAGTGTATATAAATGCGGTGGAAGAAATTGTGGTGGAGGTTGTTCTTGCGAGGTTGGATGTGGTTTAGGTGGATGTGATTTTGGTGGTGTAGATCGAGGTGTTGGTTGTGAAGGTAAATATGGTGGTAGAGGTGAAGGAATTGGTTGTGAAGAAGTTGATGGTGGTGCAGGTTGTGATTTGGTGTTGTTATTGGTAGAAGTTGACATGGAGTTGCAGTTGCAGGTGATGGTGGTGTTAGGGGTAGAGTTGAATATGGTGGGGTGAGGGTATTGGTTGTAATAATGGTGAAGGTGTTGGAAAGCGGTTGTGTTGGAAGTGCTGGTGGAAGTGGCGGACGTTTTGGAGCTGAACTATGTTGTGACGGGTGTGCAGTTGATGGTGGTAACGTTGGTTTTTGCACTGGTGGATGTGGAGGTTGTGGTGGTGTTTTTGGTAGTTGTGGTGGTGAGGTGAATGTATTGGTGGTGGTGAAAATTGTATTGGAGATTGTGGAGGAAGTGAAAGTGCTGTTAGTGTTGGAGGTGGTAAAAATGTTGAAATGCTAGTGGAGGTTGTGGGGTTGTTGTAGTTGAGGGTGGTGATGTTCGTGACTGAAGTGGTAGAGGTGGTAGAGGTGTTTGCTATTGTGGTGTTTGAGGTGGTGGAGGTGTTGGTGGAGGAGGGTTTGGTTGTATAGGTGGTGATGGTAGATATTGTGGTGACGGTGGGTTTTGTCGTGATGGTGAAGTTTGTGTTGAAATTGCTGGTGGTGTAGGAGAAAGAGATTGTGGGTGTGATGTGTTGGTGCTGTTGGAGGAGGGGGTTTATATATATAGTAGTAGATCAAGTGGAGTTGGTGGTGGTGGTGGATGCGGAGGTGCATGCGGTGAAGGTGGTAGAGATTATGGTGATGGAGTTTGTGTCGATTGTGGTACAAACTGTGATGTTGGAGGCGATGATGGTGGTTGTGAAAATTATGGTGGTGGAGGTGGTGGTGGTGGAGATGATAGGGGTTCAGGTGTTGAATATCGTGGTGGAGGTGGCGGAGTTGGTAGGGTTAGAGGGGTTGTATGTGGTGGTTGAGGTGGTTATGGAGATGGTGGTGTTTGTGCACTCGGCTATGGTAGTGGTGATGAAGGTCATGGTTTTGAAGGTCGTAGTGGTTAAGGTGGTGGTGTAGATGACGATGGTGGTGTAGGCGGTGGTGTAGGTGAAGGTGGTATTGGTATAAGTTGTGTGGTTGTGGTGGTGTAGGTTGAGGTGATGGAAGTGATGCTGGTGGATGTAGTGGTCGTGATGTAGGTGGAGGTGTTGAAAGTGGTGGTAGTGGAGGCGATGATGGTGATTATAGTGGTATCGGTGGTAGTGTAGGTGGTTGTGGAGGTGGTGATGGTGTAGGTAGTTGTGTAGTTTGTGCGGTTGTGGTGGTGTAGGTGGAGAAAATGGTTGTAAAATGTTGTTGTGGTGTATTTAGATGTGGTGGAGAAGGATGTGGTGGTGGTGGTGGTATAGCTTGAGGTGGTGGTTGAGGAGTTGAATGTAGTGGTGAAGGTGGATGTAATGGTGGAGGTGGTTGTGGTAGAGTTGGTCCTGTTTTTGTTTTGTATTTGAGCATTAAACATATATTAAGACTAGAATCACAATATGACATGACATATAATAATGTATTGTGTAATACATTAAATCTACTATTTACAACAACACCAAATATTTTGTTAGACACATTTGTCATTTATTAATATGTCCAATATATTTGTATACATTAATGTTTGCATTGTAGACATATCCAAATCAAAACTCCACAATCAAAAACACAAAAAAGACAACAATCTACAGTAAACGTACGTACTAGATCTGTTGGAACAAAAGATATCACTAAACAAGTGATAACATGTATTATCTTCATGCATGTCCTTGATAGCACGCTCACGGGACTATCTAAGCTATACATGAATAATATTGGAATACAAATCTACAACTGTATGTTTTCTATTGTAAAAAGTATTATCATATTTAACTGTGATACAGGTATGTATAAATCCGCAATAAATTAGATCTGTATGTAAGTAGATATATCAATGTAAAACCAAATCCAGTTTAAAGCTACTTTTATGTTGCGTCATACAAATTGTTTGTTGCGGCTTTTAACAAATATTATAATTACTTGAAATGCCATGACGTGTACATGTTTTAAGTTAAGATGCGAATAAAGCGTGAAAACTCTTTCCATTAACTTATTTTTTTAACAAGATTTAAATATGTTATAAATTGTATGAAAACATGAAATTAAAAAGTAACAAATATGAATGCTAATAAAAAAACATAATTTAGTATAAAACAGGTCAATAAATGGAGGGGGGAAGCTCGATATTAGCCCCGCAAGTCTCAAATGGCCCCCTCGCACCACCATTTACTAACCTCTAAAGCATATCCATCCATAACAGGAACGTAAACGTTTACCCGAGTCTCTGTTTAATGTAAACGGATATTCCCCTCAGTATCACCAAACTTTAACTCGACTATAACAATTGTATTCCTGTTTTTAATCAAAACTAAAAAAGAAATCAAACTAATTTGTAGATGACTAAGATGTCGGTAAGGAATTTTACAGCATCAACTCCTACCATTCACACCTGTCAGAAGGCAACGTGACTTGGGTGATTTATAATTGGCTCTAAATGGCAAGATCACGTGAAATGGAAAGAGGCATATATCTCTAATTTATATTTTGGAACTTCAGACGTTCCCAAGTTTACCGAATAAAATCGGTATGCTTAGCATTGTATACACAACCATTATACTAAGTGCGCATTTGAAATATACTTCTCGTTAAAGTATTGTGGGTAATTAAAAACAAATCCTAACTTACCATCTATTATCTTTTTACTACCACTGAACTTCTATAACTAACACTGCCTTGGAAAGTTCTATTACTACAAACTACAACTGCTACTAAAAATGTTGTTTTTTGTAATGAATTTGATAATTATAAATGTAATTATTATAATTAGCACAAGTAATAATAATAATAATAATAATAATAATAATAATAATAATAATAATAATAATATAAAAAAACAATAATAATAATATATTTGTAGTGCTTAGCTTAGCAGTGCTTACAGAAAACACGGACGCGTAATTACTGGTATAGACATTTACGTAGTGCTCTAAATAATAACATTTCATGAATATAGCTGTGAGGATGCAGAAGAACATGGGATGATGACTGTCATGGGGGGAGGTCATTCATTCTCTCACAATCTGCTGCTTGGGTAGCATACTCGCTTTTCACCTAGGCGACCCCCGTTCGATAATGACCAACGCATGAGCGTTCCCTTGCTAGATACCATACCGGACAGGTGGTCTTCCACCGTTCACTCATGCCCCTCTCCCCCCCCCCCTCTCCCTCTCTCTCATCATCTCTCAAATATAAACAAGTTAAACACAGTTCATATATAGCTGGAATCTTCAGCTACGATTCAAAATGTGTTCCTAATAAATGTGTCTGAAAAACTAAAGTAGGATACAAACCGGATGCACACATTAGGAAAGACTTCGTAAATAACACAGTAGATACATGTGGAATAGTTGCAAAACACATATCATGCAATGTTTGCAACTTTCATGAATCTTCAGAAAGCCATGTTTAAGCGAATAGCCCATAAAGCATAGTTGACAAATAGAAGACTACTCGATACCAAATTAATAACTAATTCATAACCGTTAAAGAAAACGGGGGCTATTTTGATTTTTACACGAGTTAGAGTTTTGTGTGAATTACTATGTATATTTCGAAGTTTATGAAGTCCTTCCCTGCGGAAGCCTCATTATGTGAGTATTCGGGGGGTTTCCCAGAACCCATTCCTAATTTACTTTTAGAGACACATTGAAAGTTGGGACGACGCGAATGTTGAATCATGTTGAATTATAATTGCAATTTTCAGCTATTAACGAGAACTCTTTGAACGGTTGAATTATCCTAAAAATACATAGCGGTTAAACATACTGCCATAAAATTTTGCTGGCATGCAAAGTAATTTATTGTGCATTATTGTTAATTAACCACAAAATCTGAACGTTTAACTGTTTCAAATAGTATCTAGGACGTTCATATTGCATTCTTCATAAACAATGACAACAAACGCCGAATATCTGTTTTAATTAAGTTCATTATCACGTTGCATTGGTGACAACCTTTTCGTTTAGTTTAAATGAATCAATTGAATAAATTTTAGTAGGGAATGTTTATTACTCATTGTATTATCCACGTGTCCATCATTATAACGATAAAGTACTGTTTAGCGGCTATTCCGCAGTAGCGGTCGATTTTTACGGATCATTCCGGATATAGTCGATGTATCACGATTGATGTCGGATACACTAATCATATCCGAAGCTACAACAGGCAGAATTTTAAACGCTGAAAGTCGTAGCGACAATCGCCTAGTAGTTAGCATGTTTTTTCATATACTTTTTTGACAGTGTTGCTACTCCAGATGCATTATTAGTTGAAAGGAAATACATTTCCAAAGAAACCAATACTATTTTGATAGTATCTCCCTTTAAGGAACTTAAAACACTTGCTAATACGGTTGAAATGCTTGTAACACAGTCTTTGCATTCATGTAATAATTACTATGTTAATATTCAGCTTTTTGTTTGTTGTTTCAGGTTAATATTGAGTTTTGTTCAACACCACGGCTTTTGATCTTCGACAGCGTAATCATCTGTCTCTTTACAGAGTGTCCGGTTGTGAAACTCATAATGGTCGCTTTTTATTCTATACATGTATATCCAGATAATGTGTGTTTGTAATGAATATTTAATGTTGGAATGTCGAGTAGTAGCCCAAAGAAAGAGAATGCAATTAAAAATCGCACAAAGAATTTCTCTCATGAGGTTTCTTGCCCGACATTTTCTTCCTTTTAAATGGAATTTTTTGAAAGGCTTTAAATATATTTTACTCGTACAGAGTTTTAAGCTGCTGAAAGTTACTCCATCTATATAGTTTCTACACCTGATAACGTTTTTATTAGTGGCGTATACGTTTTACAATGAACCTAAATTAATCAGCTACGCATTTGACACAATAAATATATTCAATTCAAAACTGCCTGATTAAGATAAAACAATAACATAATTACACAATGATGATATATTTATTTAAAAATTTGATTTACATGTTAACGAGGCAATATTTTATTTAAACTTACCATTTTGAATAATACAAATTGCTTAGCAATGTTCAAGTCATATTTATAATATTGAACACATGTTATAGTAAATACGTACATAAATATTTTCGTTTAAACATTTACAACGACTGTATTTAAGGTGACGTATATCATCCCTATCTAATTGCCCAGACTGTCCGTGATATGCCCAGTGTTACGCAATCAACTACAGTGCCTTCGGCGCTTAGATTTAAATTGAGATGTTACAAATCGGTAACAGTGAATCTCACTACAACACGCCCGTAATTAATAATTAATTTCTTAGTTGGTGTAAGGTGACGTTTCATTAAACTGATCAATTTATGAGCAAACTCTTGCAGAACGAACTTAAGTAACTAAATGTAATTTTACTACAAAAACGTAGGGATCACAAGAGCAAACACGCCGCTAATTCAGGACACTGCGTGTAAAAAACCTTCAACTGAAGAATGTGCATATACTTCTACATTCCAATGAAGACAGCATTTAATCCCTAGTTTAATATTTCTTTATTTGACCTCCACCCCTAAATCTGGGGTATTGCACTATTTTTGTACTGGCGCCCTGCTGTGGCTACAGTGCGAGCACAGTGTGGTGACCTTATCATTTGAGATCAATACACTGGTGCAGAGGTGTAGAATTGAATTACCACCCATGTGACTGACTACATTCATAGGATTTTGTGTTGCATTCTTTGTTGTATACATCGTTTCATCCATTCAGGGTCTTATGCAATGGAAATAATGACATGTCAAAACTGATAAGTATTATATCATTTTGTTGTTAGTACAACTAATCCATGTCATTGTGCAGTCTAGTGCTGTAAGATAATAATACGATGAAATATATTAAAAAAATAAAATTTGAATCACTCAATTAAAATTTAAAGTTTTTTTTGCTAAATCAAGAGAGTATAATAGTAACAATATTTTAATAATTGCCTGATATTGCAAAGTATTTTAAGTGAATTAAAATTGAGCATTAACTTTATCAGTGCGCATAGCCATTGCTCAGTCAGCTGAGAGAAAATAAGGCTGATAATTATAAAAGATCTTTTGGTGGCCCAATTTACAGATAGGAGTACCGATAGGGAGGGGCCAGATATTCCTTCAACTAAGCCTTTGAATACCTGACAAAGCATATTGGTTTAATACTTTTTATCAGTTGACTCAAATGTGTCTAAGTGAAATACATTATAATACACCATACATGTTGACACATGGATTTATAGACACAGCTATTAATAGTAACAACTGCATGTACTGTTTTACAACCAAGAATTATGAATAAAATCCCGCTCACAGCAATATCAAAATACATCATCTACATGTATAATAAATCGTAATACATGTAGATGGGGTATACTGCTATGAAATCGATTTTACCCATGGTTGCTTAATAATTATGTGTACAATAACAACCAATTGGAAAACCGACCATTTGTTTTATACAGTTTACCATTGAATTCAACAAATACATTATCTAGGAGAAAGTTAATAGCTGCACACATCTAGCACTGACATCAGTTTGGTAGTAATTTAGAAATAAAATGCCAGCTGCAGTACATAAGACAAAGAACATGTATAAACATTTGTCTCTTGCTAATTTTGTTTCTAATATTATATACATCATATTAGTAGTTACACAGCAACCTAATGTTCACTTAACAACATATGCATTATGAGTTAGACAGTCTCAACCAGAATGTAATCAAGTAAGAACTAGATACTCGAACCACATTTGGGGGTGTCACCTTCTCAGTCAGTTGAAGTTGTCATGTGAATATTATATAATAAACTGTTCAGGAATTTTTTAGAATACAAATATTAAGAAAAAGAAAGAAATCTGTATAAAAAAAAACATTTGAAAAATAATACATGACCTATTTCAGTGTGTTGCGCTGTGCTACGTATCATCATCATCGTCATCATCATCATAGTTCTTAAAATTATTTGTCATAAAAAATCAAGTTCAACCAATTAATATCACGACCAAATAGGCATATGAGTTTGTGGGTAGGTATGTTGCTTATTTCCAGCAAGCAAACCGATATGGGCCCAATATGGGCTATAGCTGGGCAAAAAAATACAATATGGGCTCCATGTGGGTCCAAGGGTATTTGTTTGTCCATATCAGACCCATATGTGTCCCAGCAAGGAAGCCCATGTGGGTTTACTGCAAGTATGCCCATATGGGTCCCAGTAAGCCATCCCATGTGGGCACTATATGGGTTTTACCTGGGCTGATATATCTCATGGGCCCAGTGTGGGACCCATATGCATTATCTTGCAACTATAAAACCCAGATGGGTCCAAGTAAAGTAAAACCAGTTGGGTCCTTACTAGAAAGCTTATATGGGTCCCAGAAAGCAAGTCTATATGGGCCCAATGTTGGCTATAGCTGGGCAAAAAATACAATCTGGGCCCCATGCGGGTCCTATATGCATTATCTTGCCACTATACAACCCACGATATGGGTTTTACCTGCGCTAATATACCTCACTGGTCCAGTGTGGGCCAAAACTGCATTATATTGCCACTATCAAACCCATATGGGTTCAAGTAAAGTAGGCCAATTTGGGTCCGTTCTAGAAAGCCTATATGGGGCCCAGAAAGCGAGTCCATATGGGCCCAATATGGGCTATAGCTGGGCAAAAAATACAATATGGGTCTCATGTGGGTCCCAAATGATATTTTTGCCCAAATCAGACCCATATGGGTCCAAGACAGGAAGCTCATGTGGGTCCAATGCAAGTTAGCCCATATAGGTCCAAGAAAGCCACCCCATGTTGGCTAAAGCTGGGCAAAAACTACAATATGGGCCTCATGTGGGTCCCATATGGATTATCTTGCCACTATACCACCCCCGATATGGGTTTTACCTGGGCTAATATACCTCATGGGCATATGAGGAAACTGCACTGCATACAAAACGTTGTTATTGAGGTACGCCAGTATGACCAATATGTAATTAGAGCTGATGGTTCCAGACGTGTAACCCTGCGTAACCAGATAATTTTACGTAAATACATCCCAATGTATGTAGATTGTCCAGACTGATTGTTGATGCCGACTTCACAGGTCTATGCCTACCCAACTCGAGGCTCCTGCTCCAACTTGTAGGCCTAGAACACTGACACTGCGCGTTACCGTATGTTACGAAAACACCTAGGCAGCCCGAGCCAATACAGACACCTGTCGCTACACGTGGCATATCCGGGCTGATCACAAACCAGAGCATCTGACATTAGTTGACCTATGACTCCCCAAATTAGTCGGATTACCAGTCACCAGATGCCGGTGAGAACCCTACAGCTCTGCCACCAACTGGGGGATGAATAATCCCTGTTTCTGATGTACCTTTGAACCTAGACGATCAACCAGATTAAGGCGTGCCTCTACATTGCAGAACGACAATGACATGGAATTGTCTCTGAATCTTTGCCATAATGCCAGGTTGTGGTTGTTTATATTATGTAGTCTCTTTTCCAGCATATAGTCGCATTTAAACATTTGAGTTCTTTTACCAGAACAAGAGTTATTCTATGCCTAACATAGAAAATGACAATTATGTGAAAGAATGAGACTACTGTGTTTTCACTTTACTTGCACATATTTTCTTGTAATTTTACGACTGTGCTTGATATTATGCAACGTTAATTTCATTATGATTGCAATAGATAGAGTTGTCAATTATATTTAATATTAGGTTACTGTAGTGTTTGATATTTTAGTGTCTTGAGGACTACATTGTAAGTAAATTTCTTTCACATTCCATCATGCACATGTTCATTTGTAATAGGTTTTCATATGTTGAGCTGTTTCATACTGTTATACGGTACATGTACAATGTTTTGTTAACTTAACCTAGTTCTTTCATTAGAAAAGTCTTTTTTTACATACTTACAACCCAATGTGAGGGGTAGGGGGAGAGATAGAGGATTTTAAATTTTAAATAAACATTAGTTGAATCTTTCTCTTTTTTTGTCAAATCTTGATCATTGTTGGTAGATGCCAATAAAGTATACAGCAAATAGACCCTTTTGATCTTTGGAAATAATTAAATTTCATCATGCATTAATACATTTTAACATATACCCTTTTATAAAAATGTAAGTAGGGAGAACGGACCCAGGGCGAGCGGAATATAGGACGAACGGAACAAAGGGCGAAGATATTTTTGGGCGAACGGACTCTAAAAATTAAATCAAGAAACATGTTAGGCGGTTTTTATGTTAAATCAGACAGGTAAGTTATACAAAGTGTTAATAATATATATTATATTTATAAAGCAACTTAAATTTGCGCTGTTACTTTTCCTAGTATTATGAAAGAGTTGGGTTTTCTAAACCTGATTTAAATTTGTCACACAATTTCGCGAGGTAGAACATTATTTTTTGCTATTGTGCAATCAAAATATTGCATTGCTATACTTGCACAATATCTCATTGCTTTGGCGGTACCAGGGTTGAAGAGAGAGCAACTAAGCAAATGAAGAACATATCTAATTAAGTCCCTCATACAATCCTTGCCCTTGGTCGGAATGAAAACTGCTTTTCAGCAACCATCCACATCCAACAATGGGCTTTTTTTCGGTGAGTTAAATTGCTCTATAATTTATTATAATTGGTAAATCTGTGATGTAGAAACAAGTTCCAATGATATGTGTATATGTTAAAACATATCCTTGCCTTATATACCTAAAATTGCGATGTATCTTGATTCCCATGCATATCATAGACATTATATTGCCAGACCTGGTCTCACGTCAAATATAAAATATTTTGGCTTTTGTAATCAAAATAAATGTTAACATTATTGTAGCATTTTATGTGACAACTTTTCTTATGTATGGTTTAAACAGAAATTGGTTGGTGTTCTGCAAAATGAGGTTAAAAACGCGTGCGAATCACCATTCAACTAACTAATCAAACATGGTACTGGTATGTGTCTTTGTATTATTGCGAAATGCTTAACATTTTCAATTTCCAATACAAACAGCCGTTTAAATATGTATGTCTATATAGGAGTATTTTGCAAACTGATTTGGCTGTTGTTGTTTTTTTAACTTAAAATTGTAGACCTGATGTTAAGTATAAACAACAATTAAGCATTTATAGTTTTACAAAAAAAAATGTGTCTATTAAGTTCACTTAATGTACATGTAAAGCAGCTGCAGGAAATTTTGTCTGAAATAAATGTAGTTTTTTCGTTCAGAAGCAGTCAAAGAAATGTGTTCGCTACAAGTCGAGGATTGCTAAAATTAATATATATAGAAGGAAAGAAATGGAGTTTGAAGTATTAAATTAATGACCTTATTGTTGTCACCTACCGAGATAAATTAAGGGCATACGTTAAATGTGGAAATGGTGAAGTTCATGAAAAATACAACAGTGCAAGAACAACAGTGCGGGCTTTCCAGAGATGAAAGGACGTTCAGTCTATTTGTAATTATCACATATAGCATGAAGCGTTGTGCCAGACTGTGTGAAATCGGGATTAAAAAAAAATACTCTAGCTGTGCTACTATTTTTACCTTATTTCTAATGATAACGCTTTCAGTAATTACTTGAAGTAGTTTACAGAATAATGTGATAGCAAAAAAGAAAGAAAACAAAGGACCTTGTAACAATACAACATGTATTGAGAAGCTTCCACACCAGCACATTTGCAAAATAATAGTGGTCATTCTGATTTTTATGGGGAAACATTTGTGAGATATCTAAATAATGTCCATTTGCCTGTAAATTACTTTCGCCAATTTAGGGTAAAACCAGTTCTCTGAATGAAGTAAAAATGTTCAATATTTTATGAAATGTGCTTACTTTCTGTATCAATGGATATAACCTTGTTTGATTTCTAGCTCGACTGTTCGATGAAAAGGTGAGCTTTCCTACTAGCCCTGGCGACGGCGTCCGCGTCTGAATTTGGTTTAAGTTTTTGTTCCAAAGTTGTTAACTGCAAAACTACATAAGTTATTCACTTGAACCTTGGAATATTCCTATGTCATCAACTCCAGGGTCCTAGGCAACATTCTGAAAAACTGTTTTGTATTTTGACAGAGATATGCCCCCTTTTTGTATAGATTTTCTGGTTAAAGTATATATTCAGAAGTTTTATAGCTTGAAACTAAATAAGTTATTCACTTGAAACTTCAGATGTACTTTTGTCATCGACTCCAATATCAAGAGCTACATTCCCCTTTGTATTTTGCAAGGGTTTTGCCCTGTTTCACATATATTTTCGTATTAACTTTTTTTATTCCAATGTCTAGTAACTTCCAAACTTGATAGGTTCAACAATCTCCAATAACATATGGTTGTTACTTGAAACTTGGATTAAGTTGATGAAATAATTGCCCCACTATAAACTCAGTTTTGTATTTCAACAAATGTATGGCCCTTCCACTTTCCAAAATATATACGAACTGAAGTACTTCGAAAAGTCGATTGCTCTGTCCTCTAACAGCACTTGTTTATATATAAGTCAGTGTAATATACTTTACCAGAATGATTAATAAATGAATTATAGTTATATGTTGTTCCTTGTGGATAAATAAATACAAAATGAACAGAACTGGTTACTGTTCTGAATATAATATTTAAAGAACTACTTCAGCAGCTGCCTATATAACTTCCTGCTAAGGCCAAAAAAATGTGTTTTTCCAGGAACTTTCTCAAAAAAGTTAGGTACGGTCGGGATTGATGTTTTTTAAGACACATTTCGGTCAAAACCATCGAAAACAAACTAAAAGCTGACAAATATGGCTTTTATGGAAAAACAGTGTCGCTAAAAACTTTAGGCTCGAGGGTTTTTCGTTAAGTCGGGTCGGGTTGCCCGAAACACATACTTTTTTTCTTTTGGCCTAACGATTTTAAACGCTAGTGTAGTACTAACAAGAATCGACATATTTAATGTTGTTTTTCTTCAAGTTGAGAATGCGTTGACTGTTTGTGACTTTTAACTGTTATTGTTGTTTTTGTTTGTTAATTAAAGGGACCTGTTCACAGATTGACGAATTGATAATTTTTCAACTTTTTGTTACCGATTCCAAAAATATAAGAACAGTGTATACACGGGAGCAATATAACACTACGGACCAAGAAATACACTGTAAAAACCGTTTCGTTTGTGACTAATCATCAGTTAAAATTGATACAATTATAAAGCATTTGTAACGCTAAACGATTGAATAATTTGGAGTGTTTCTGATGATTTCGTTGAAACTGTTGACATCACGTGGAACACTTACATAAAGTAAATAATTCATGATGAAATACAGACTTCGGAATGGCCGAGTGGTTAAGGCGATAGCCTTTTTATACGCAGGTCCCGGGTGCGAACCACGGTGAGACCAATTTTGTATTTTCTTTTTCTTTTTCTAAACACTTTTCTTGTTATTATACTTAATTCTTTGAGTTGCGATTTTTAAATCTGTCAAGTTAATACTTTAAATGGCATATTTCAAAAAATGCGAAAATCTGTGAACAAGTTCCTTTAAAACTTCAGGGAATACCAGCTGGATCTAGACAATGTTGTTAGCCAGTTTAGTTGTTGTCGCAAATCCTTTTTGTAATGCTTCAAAACCAGATTGAGTTATGTTTATAACCAAACTTATTAGTAATGTTCACTTGCAGTTAATATTATGCAAGTACATTATGCAAGGTACATTAAACATACATGTAGATATCGATATGCTTATTTGAACATCCGTCTTACATGATGCATTTTGTGTTCTTGTACTATTATTAAAATATTATGTTTTTTTCAAGTTTATCAAATAGGAAAAATAGCATGTTTTACCACATGATGTTAAGTGTTTTATTATCAATACATTAATAACTTACCCCAACTTAAAGCTTTGATGATATGGTCAAAATTATACTCCAAATGTCATTTGTTAAGTGTTGGTTTCTGTAAAAGCTGCATCTGGCAGACATGTAATCGTTAATAAGAATACATTGTTAGCAGGACTGCAGACTGGAAAGCTACTTGTGGCCATTTATATTGTCCTGTTCTTGAAGTTGGACATCCATAGAATGTTACAAACAGCTTCGCAACAATTACCTCTGTATAAGTGACAAATTATGCAGAGAATTATGTTTGGACTCTTTCAGTAAAGATTTTATTCAGGTGTTCCCTTCAGGACCAATCTGTGTTGCAACCAATATGGGACCCATGCAATTCCCGGTTGTACTTTCTGCGGTGGGGCCCATGTGGGGCTGCCATCAAGGTCACATTTGTGTTTGCCCATAATGGCCCCATGTTGAGACCACACATGGGTCCAATGGTAGACCCATATTGTAACCCATATTGGACCCACATAAATCCCGGTTGCACTTTCTAGGGTGGGGCCCGTGTGGGTCTCCCATCAAGGTCTCAACTGTATTTGCCCATAATGGTCCTATGTTGAGACCACATGGGTCCCATGGTGGACCCATATTGTAACCCATATGGGACCTACGTAAATACCGGTTGCACTTACTGGGGTGGGGCCATGTGGGTACCCCATCAAGGTCCCATGTGTGTTTGCCCATTATGGTCCCATGTGGAGACCACATGGGTCCAATTTTAGACACATATTGTAACACATATGGGACCCGCGTAAATCCCGGTTGCATTTTGTGGGGTGGGGCCCATGTGGGTATCCCATCAAGGTCCCATCTGTGTTTGCTCATTATGGTCCTATGTTGGGACCACATTGGTCCCAAGGTGGACCCATATTTTAACCCATATTGGACCAGCCTTAATCCCGGTTGCACTTTCTGGGGTGGGTCCCATATCGGTAGCCCACACGGAACACATATGTAAACACTCAAGGGGCCCATATGGGTCCTGTCTGGGCTTGCTTGCTGGGTTATTGTGACTTGTGAATATACATAAAATAGCAACGATTAAATTGTGAAATACAACAAGATAACACATGTCACCAAACAAAAAGCATACACAATTAAATACACACAACAAAACAATATGTATGAGAATAAAAACGAAAAAGTTAACATAAAATTAGTGTTGCAATTTAGTATAACATGGATTATAGTAAAGCGACTGTACTAAGTCTATCTCAATCATTGTAACAATAATTGAGAAATGATTATTTAAATGTTTCTTGTTTGTATTTGACAGGTGTTTCGAACAAAACAAACGGACAAATTATAACTGGTAAATTAAAATTTTACCTATTATTTATTAATTTCACAATCTTAAATATATTCACGGAGATACGCAGTAACTTAAAAAAATGAAGTCATTTTATTGTCTTCATTTGTCAACATTAGCTTCATTAAATAGTTACATTGTATTTAAATGGTAAATTGATTAACTGACTAATCCAACTAGCTTATCGACATCTGACCATCAATAACGGACACTTGATTTCAAAAGCCCACTGGCTTATTAATATCTGTTCGGTGGAGCTTAAAACATCAAAACATTCAAAATCTTTATTTTTTCAAAGTCTTACCCCCCAAATATGTTCTTTATGATATAGAAACACTGTATGGAATGTTTGTACAATAAATGCCTATGTTTAGGGTTAGCTTAAGTGCCTCAAAGATTACCATATTTATAAAACAAAATACAACAAATTACACGACTTTTACACTCTAAATTTATTTTGAACAATTTAGTAATTATTTTGAACACAGTAAAAGTGTTCTGACAACTTATTTTAATAAGAATGTGGTATATTTGCTGTATACTTTATTGGCATCTACCAACAACGATCAAGATTTGAAAAAAAGACAAAGACTGAACTAAAGTTTTATTTCAAATGTAAAATCCTCTATCTCTCCCCCCCTCACTTTGGGTAGTAAGTATGTAAAAATCGAAGTCTGCTCTTATGACAGAACTAGGTTAAGTTAACAAAACATTGTACATGTATCGTATAGCAGTAGGAAATAGCTGAACATATGAAAACGTTTTACAAATGAACATTTGCATGATGAAATGTGAAAGAAATTACAATATAGTCCTCAAGACACTAAACTATCAAACACTACAGTAACATGATATTAAATCCTATTGACAACTCTACCTATTGCAAACTTAATGAAATTAAAGTTGCATAATATCAAGCACAGTCGTAAACATTACAAGAAAATATGTGCAAGTAAAGTGAATTCACAGTAGTCTCATTCTTTCACATGATTGTCATTTACTATGTTATGCAAAGAATAACTCTTGTTCTGGTAAAATAACTCGAATGTTTAAATGCGACTATATTAGGGAAAAGAGACTACACAATATAAACAAGCACAACATAGCATTATGGCAAAGATTCACACAATTCCATGTCATAGTCGTTCTGCCATGTAGGAGCACGCCTTAATCTGGTTGATCGTCTAGGGGGAAAGGTACATCCGAAAAAGGGATAATTCACCCCCCAGTTGGTGGCAAAGCTTTAGGGTTCTCACAGGCATCTGGTGACTGGTAGTCCGAATAATTAATGGAGTCATAGGTCAACTGATATCAGATGCTCAGGTTTGTGATCAGCCCGGATATGCCACGTGTAGCGACAGGTGTCTGTATTAGCTCGGGCTGCCTAAGTGTTTTCGTAACAGACGGTTACGCGCAGTGTCAGTGGTCTAGGCCTGCACGATGGATCAGGAGCCTCGAGTTGGGTAGGCATAGACCTGTGAAGTCGGCATCAACAATCAGTCTGGACAATCTACATACACTGGGATGTATTTACGTAGAATTATCTGGTTACGCAGGGTTACACGTCTAGAACCATCATCTCTAATAACATATTAATCATACTGGTGTACCTCAATAACAACGTTTTGTATGCAGAGACAGTTTCTTCACGTATTGCATGTGTCTGTTCTGAAGAGCCTCTTCTCTTGCCATTGCAGTGAAACACCACGTCTCATGAACATTGAACTTGCCGGGTGGGAATGGTATAACATCCCTGATAGATTTGCCGAAATTACACAAAGCTGGGAAGAGTATTGTGATCGGATCTTGTGTGTGCAATACTGCAGAATCGCACGTTGAAATTGTTGGTTGTCAATGACTCAGTATCACTTGAGTCACTATGGCGCTTACATTATTCACACCAACCTCGCCTCGACAATTACTATGTGGGAATGCCACAGACGACAACTGATGATGAACACCCCAATCTTTCAGAAGTGTTGCCTGACAATAGTATTGAACTGAGGACCGCCATTGGAAGCAAGCTCATAAGGTATTCCGTATGTAACAAAGATCAGTTGCCTAGTCAGCATAGCCGGTCCAAACAAGTGCGAAAATGACTTGTCTGAACATGAATTTGTTGACATTTTGCATTGTCAGAAAAACTATGAAATCTGGATGATTGGTTCTTGGTCTTGAACAACAATTATTGAATTTTGTGTTGTGAATATGATCAATGGAGGAGTAAATGGCCCTTTACTTAGTAGTTCAATTAGGGATTTTAATAATTAAGATAATTAATTTACAGGTAGTATGCGAAATAATAAGGCGTCTGTACCGCTGCAGCTTTGGGGCCCAATATCAGAAACTTCACTATCATTGAGCTACCCCTAAATATTGTTCAATTGTGCTAATATTTTGCGAAATTTATTTTATATATATAGGAACAAAATGAGAGGGTAAGAAGATCGTATTTCAAAAGTTCAAAAATAAGCTCCACCCTACTGGCCAGCTGGTCTTCAGCAAAGGCCAATAAACATTATCAAAACATGTCTTCCTTGTTAAATGTTAATTGATAACTGTCTTTCATATCTTATCTATACAACAAATCAGTATCAGTAACTATTAACGCATGTTACACATATAATGTATTTACTCACAAATCTTAATTAAAAAATTCCGATAATGTGTCCTTCATTGAATCTTTGACATACAAAAAAAATCAGTACTTAAAAAGATGCATCGGACACCAGACAGTACAAGTAGATCTAATACAATGATTCGCAACATACACGATGCGTCATCAAATATAAATGTAGATGTATAAGAAAAACCAGCTGCACAAGCAGAAAAGATACGTTTATTAACATCCAACGGTACTTCATTTCAGGCAAGTGACCTATTATCCATAAAACAGCTCAAAACAAAAAAACACGAAACAAAGACAAAACACACGTGAAATTTAAAGCTGCTTATATACAAGACTGAAATGACACATATATTAAGTTGACAGAAACTCAGTAGAAAAAACAAATAGACATTGGATTTTGTTTATTAATCAAAGCGCATTATAGCCAGTTTAGTTGTTCGCAGAACAACTAATGTTCGCAGAACAACTAAATGTGCCGCAAACGGTCAAAGAACTATGATCCTCACAGCTTTAGGTCAGCCAGATTCACTATGCAAAAGTAAGAAGTGCCGTTTTGAATACGTTTTAATTTGTCAAATGGTAATAATTACGATAATAGATTTGATTAGAACATGACATGTTGGAAAACTTTAGTACACAACTTTCAATGTACTATCAAATTATGGCATTACGCGCAGAAGAAAATAAAGTAGTACCTTATTCGTCGTTGATGAAAATGAATTATTTGGGTTACTAGACGAGCCGAGAAGAAATATAGTCATTCAAATGTACAACCGAATAATTCATCTCGTTATCGACGACTCATGTTAAGGTTAAATGTTGAGTGGGGCCTGATGTATTAATTTATTACTTATGTAAATATTAACTTGGCCAAAATAATAATAACAACATAATAATAATAATAATTAAACTAATAATAACGAATAATAATAATAATAATAAAATAATAAAATAATAATAATAATAATAATAATAATAATAATAATAATAATAATAATAATAATAATAATAATAATAATAATAATAAAGAACACAATGGAAATATTAGTGTACAGGTAATTACGCAGCACAGATACTATCAATAGCGGTCGGTTACATTTCAGGTATCATATCATACACTTAAACAGTATCAGACTCGATAGCCTTGATGTTAGCGCGTCAGACTCTCACTCCGTCGGTCGTGGGTTCGATTCCTGACAGACGCACATTTCAAAGCAATGTCTCTGTGTTCTTAATATTATGAGAGTAACTACCTGTAAATATTTTAAAACACTACCAAACATTATCCCACAACAATTTTGCTTATACTGTTAAAATATGTAAGGTGGTCTTTACATTCGTAAAATGGTTAATAAGTTTTAAATGTTTAGCATCTTGTTTGTGTTTTTAACGTTTAAATTGCATTGTGTTCAACTCCATAGCTTTTTCCTTCCGACAGATTAATCTGCTCTCATCCACAGAGAGTGCCCTGTAATAAACTGATAATCATTATTTCTCACTATATATGTATATTCACTGGTTATGAAAACGTATTGATTGAATGTCGGATTCATTGAAAGTTGTTTTAACAGACATTATATATTTAACTCGTACACAGTATAAAGCTGCTGTAAGTGACTTTGTCTTGCTTTCACACCTGTTAACGTTTTAATTAATGACGAACGTTTTATAATGGACCTCACTTCATCAGCTGCACATTTGACAAGAAAAACATTGAAACAAAGCATCAAAGGAGCCATTATATATTTATGAAGAAGGCAAAGGATTTTAATATCTTACTATAAATTAATGTTCAGTGATATGACCAAGTTAAGTGGGAGTTGCAAAACTAACGATCTAATATGATATTGTAATATTTTAGACAGTTATTTGATCAAAAACAAGCAAACAAGGTATTAGACTTAAAAAAGTACTTGATACTTTTATCGAAAAGGCATTCATATTTAAAACAAGAAATGTCATTTTTTTGCACTAAATATATTACAAGAGGACCAAGCTGTGACTTCATGGACACCATAGTTTTCGTACCTACTAAGTCGACTTCACGGACACTATATTTTTCGGACACTGTAAGAAAACGTAATCGCCCCTAAAATTAATTTGAGATATAAACTCAATAATTATTAATATCTGTACCGTGAATAAACCGATCATATATCGCCACATGTTTTCACCAGTGATACATTAATAAGCTAAATACTAGTAATTTACGTAAACATAATTGATACATGATTTTGTCAGGCAAATTTAACAGATTAACATTGTCAGAAAATAATAGCCGGAATGAATGAGCAGTAAGTTCATGAACTCCCCATTTATTGCAATTCTCGGGTTTAGGATTCTCCAGAAGCTAATTGATGCGTGTGTATTACCACAGCTTTACCGCGCGCTATTAAAATGATTCTACTGCTGGAGTTGTACTCGCTAGAATTAATTCACGGGACGACAGTCGGTTACAGCGTACGATAATATTTTTACACAATGACAAAATAATAGTAAATATAAGCTCAATCAAATTTGCTAGTTTTTGTTTTGCTTATCTATCAGAAAAATACCAGAAATGTACCACTTTATATTTTGTGCTTGCGAGCTCAACAGGCAATATATATTGTACGTGGTGACCGACTGTCGTCCCCGTGAATTGTAGCATTGTAATTGCTATTTATAGAGCGCGCCGCGAATGTAGGCTAAACAATATACTTATTTTCATTATGTGAGTGAATATAACATTCTGATCATGACATACAATGAGTAAAATTTTTCATAATTATGTTCATTCCTAGAGTATATGTCGAACATATGTTTATAACTAGGGATGGGACCGAATACTGAAATCAATATTCGAATATTCGTTTTAGGTATTCGAATATATTCGAATATTCCTTTTGTAATTACTACTATATACTACGAATATTTACCTATCCGAAATATGTATACTGCGTGTACGTAGTTGTTTTACATTGTTTCAGTGGTAAATGAGCTATATAACATTGTGAGTGTTAGGCAAATATAAAGAAAAGGAAGATGTTGTTAAATGTATTGTTAATTAATTTGTTAATCGTTCCGTTTTTTTTTCAGAACCATGAAGCTTGTATCTGCTGTGCAGATTACACGCTGACTGCGTTTTGTTTAATGACCGCATAAAGTACTTCCAAGCACGTGATGGTGGCATTGTTTAATAACAAAGATTCTTGTATACTATACGGTGTTGATATAATGGAGAATAAATTACAAGTTACGTATAGTATGAATGATCAGATCATGCTAATTTTGTTCAAGAAATCGATTGGCTGATAATAGATTGATTTTGATTGGTTTACTTAGAGAGTAATTGTAATTTACTGTAAACAAGTTAGCCGTATTGATGTCACTTAAGGATAATAAACAACATGTACGCCTTGCGCAAAATGTGAAACCGTTATCGCAACATGGCCTTGTTTAGTTATTTGTGGATACAATTAGTCATATTCGCGCCTCCTACAAAACCGTTAACTCGCGGCCCTTGTACAGACGTGCTCCCCCCATGCCAATTATCAATTATTGTTAATTGGACATGTTTAGCATGTGTTGTAAACACTTTACACTGCCCCCGGCCACCTGCTAGGCAGGAAATACGCCTAGAATTCATGTTAACTTTGCAATCAAACTGAAAAAAAAATAAATGATTTTTTAAAGAAATTGTGTTCTTTAAATAAATGAGAAAATCGATTATTCGTATTCGTTTTTTTATATTCGACTATTAACCAATATTCGAATATTCGAGTATTCGGTCCCATCCCTATTTATAACTTTAATTTAACCGCTTATGTAAACAATTATGTAAATTTTTAATCCCCCAAAGTATGCAATAGTTATTGGTATACGTTAAACCATTGTTTGAAGTTTGCATTCCCTAAAATTAAACAATTTGCCCAATTCTATTGGCTTTCAATTTTCCCGCAATTATCGCAAAGAATCTAGGTCAAAAGTGATCTTAGACAGCTACGCCGAAAAATATGATGGTTAAAATTAAACAAATCTGCATCAAAACAGTTGTGCGCACAACATGAATAGCACAGCCCCCCCCCACGCATGTTAGAGGCTACGCATCTTATTAGCGTCTGCATCTATGCTATTTTAGAATGATTTACACATATTACGGAATACGCAAGAATAGCCAGATGAGTAATAAATGTAATAACAGTTGAGTGCGTTGTTATAGACAAGTTTCGTCTGGTTACATAACTATCATTCAAACACAAACAAGACAAATAAAGAAATCTCAGTAAATAGCTTTCAGAAAAAACTTCATTTCCCGGAAATATCCAATTCATACTATGTAGAATACTTAATAATTACTAATGAAAACATAGTTTTTACAGGTCTTACTATCACGAGGTTATACGCCATGGTGACTATTGTAAAATTAACGTTTCCAAAAATCAAGGAAATAATCAGCGCTGCTATCATAAGCTTCCGCTCAGAGTTATCACATATAGACGTCGCGCTCATGCGCGGCGACAATAACAGATGCAATTCAAAACGGCATGATTGAGGGACAAAAACTCACTTAAATACACAATGGCGATTGTATTTTAACGCCTCCTTTTGACTATTATAAATCGCAAAGCAATGTCTCTGTGTTCAAGTTATATTTATAATATTGACGCACATGCCATAATAAAGAATTGAATGTAGGATTCATATAAATGAAGTTATGCGAATATTTTCGTTTAATATTTGACAGCTTGGGAAGAATAAAACACCTTATTATGTATGACACGTCGTGTTTGATGGTTCTGGCTAGTTAACCAGATGTTCTACACATGATAACACTGAACAATCGTAATTATCATAATTTTCCACTAAAATCATTCATAACCACTGTATCTAAGGTGAAAAATGCCATCCCCTCTCTAGTTGCCCAGATAATCAATTATAACGGTGAGGGTGTTTCTTTTGAACGTAATTATATGGTAATTAAGGTGAGCGCATACAGTTTAATTTGATTTACCGGTTTGAGTCCGCTTACTTCTTGGAAAAAGTATGGTACGTAGGTAAGCATAACTTTTTTTTCGTTAACTTTGTTTTCCTTCGTGACCCAACAAGCACATATCCACATCCGCTTTAACAACTTTTTTAGTAAATGATTATAACTAACTTATTAAAACTAATAATAAAAAAAGACACACTTGATATTTAATCGGCAATTTATGTTAAACAATGTGGAAACCAAAGCCAAAGTTTTCGAGTTCACAAATCTTCACTTCTGACATGAGTTCCTATTTCCTTTTCCCATGCGGGCGCATTTTTCTTGTTTTTTCTTCCAATTTAAACACACAGTGACACTGTACAAATTAGTAGTTCTTCTGTAGTGTGATTTCAACACTTGCGCCACAATGGCCACAAACATCCTTCCTTGAAGTTGAATTAAATGTGCAGGTATAAAAACATGTTTCAATATGATTTTCACAATTTCTGCAGGTGATTCCGTGGTCTAGTGGTAACGCACTGGCTTCACAATCCAGGGGACGCATGTTCGATCCCCCGCTACACCCTAACCCACTTACTCGTTTTTCGCATTATACGTTCAAAAGTGTACTAGATGCTTCACACCGGCCTCGAAAAGACCGAGGAATCTGTTGTATCTTGCACTATCCCATAACCCAACTAACAAGTCTTTTGGGGGCGATGGTCATATGGGGAAATATCCCCGTGCACTCGATAAAAATGTACTACACACACGTTTTCAAATAGGTCCCTGGTCACAACACCTCTTGGAGATGAGTACACAGGATTTTCATCAATAAACGCTTTTTTGTCATCTATTATTCATAAGCACCTGCACAAATTCAAACTTTATTAAGACATAGACGCTTGTTATTGTTAAATGTGCGCCCAAATGATCTATGACTGTCAGTATTTAGGATGGAAGTTCCGACAAACTTTGCAAAATGCGATTTATTTACTAACGCAAACCACGCAAACCATGGCAAAGTTGTTACAAAGGGTGACAACTATTGTATACAAACGGTTAAACAACACCAATACTTGCTGCCTGGACTATTTCCGCGGTTGTAATAGAAGATTACAATTACATGTCTAGAGGCCGAATCCCAGTCCAGTTACTGCTTTCATAAAGTTCCATATTATTGGAAAAAAAAACGCGAATATTTAAAACAAAAATTTCCAAACGGCAAAAAAGTGTATGGTCGGGTGCAAAACAAATACGGTCGGGTTAGTGGAAACAAACAACTTTGTTTACGCCAAATCAACATATTTGCAAAACATTCTGCAAAACATATCATAACGTGTCTTGTGTGCCAATTTAGATAAGTTATTTGGACAAATCAGTCAGTTTCATATGACGTTATTTTATTAAATTGTATTGAAATATATGTACACAGTGCACCAATATTTTCAATAACTATTAATGGTTGTTACTCACTTAAAACCTGAGTAAATTAATTATTCACTTATCTTAAACTAAAAATACACCACAACAACTAAATAGCAATTGGACATGTATTTGGTGAAGCATAGTTTACATATAAAACGAAACCAGCGGACGTTGTACTGTTTAGCCACATTGCCATGTCTGTGGTCCAACTACTGGTCCAGTCTGGTGGAGGAACATCCGATATTTGGTATGCCCGACTCTGTCTGCATGCAACGAACGATGCCTCGTACCTAGTTTTATTGTTGGATACAAGTAGTACTGTAACGAGACTACATACATATAAACTTTCATTCAAAAGAAAGACTATTAAGAATTACTTCAAAGACAGTCTTTTGTAAATGCCAATTATAAGTGTTTATGGAATTCAAAACACGTCTTAGAAGCAACAAATTTAGTGCATACTTCATGATAGGCGGGTGTATTATTAAATATTTCTTTTGAATTTTTACTTCTTACTTCTTATTTCACCAAATACAAGACCTCTAGTGTCGACCGAATATATATAATATAAAAAACAAAACAGGTATTTCTTGAAAGGCGAATATTTACTAAAATCTTGCATAGTCATTGAAAACTGTTGACCAAATTTAGTTTAGACAATATCTCAAAAATATCTTTTGAAACTGCTCTTTTAAATTAAAACTTCTGTTGGTATAAACATTAATTTTGAAAACTGAGTGGGGCCCGGTGTTACACAGTTGCGAACAACTGCAATGCCTTCAGCGCTTTGATGTTAAGAATGCGCGTTACAAATTAATATTTGAACGTACAGCATTCAAATTATCATATTTACATGTTTGCATACGTGTTGACATGTCGCTGCAAAAAGATGGATGGGGTAGTCCATTAACCAATAATAACTTTAAAGAAACATACGACACGTTAGATTTAGAAACTATCCTGTAACAAAAGTATATTACCTGCTATAGTCTTACGTATTTAGCGTTTTTAGTGTATGATACGAACAAACTTCTAAGCTGGTGTAAGGTTACATTTCATTGAACTGATTAATATGTGAGCAAACTCTTGCATAACTAACTAAAGAAACTAAATGTAATTGTTCTACAAAAACATAGGGATCAGAAAGCTATAGGTTAAAACACGCCTCCAATTCAGGACAGTGCGTGTAAAACACTTTCAACTGAAGACTGTGCGTGTACTTCTATCTGCCAATAAAGACAACATTTAATGCCCAGTTTAATCCTCCTTTATTTGACCGCCCCCCCCCCCCCACCCTCTACACAAATCTGGGGTAGTGTAGGTAGTGTACTCTAATGGACTGACACACTGCTGTGGTCACAGTACGTGAACAGTGTGGTGACCCTTATCATCTGAGATCAATTCACTGGTGCAGATGTGTAGAATTGGATTACCACCAAGTGTGACTGACTGCATTTATAGAATTTTATGTTTTGTAAGATACATCATGTCACACATTCAGGGTCTAATTCACAGGAAATTATAGCATGCCAAAACTGATAATTAATATATAACTAGATAACAGTAACAACAACTGGCATGACGGCTTAATACTTCCTAACATACAGTATAATAACACGATATGTCGAAATAAAAAATGCCCATATATCCATCATCAATCACGTATCTAGGGGTCAATGAGCGCTTCCCTAAAAATATTTTTATAAAGACGGCTTACACGAGAAGCCCGTGTAAATTCCCGATGAATTATTAAAAGATTGAAAGATTCCGCAGTAACTACCAGATCTTTTCAAGACTGTCAGATCTCATGACAGTCCTGGGTGTTGTTCCCAAATACTACTTTGGTACTGGAATCTCAGTACTTTTAAAGATTACATCCGTAAATACACGAGTACACTAACTTATACAAGACCCGTCGCTGCTAATGTCCACTCGGGACAACTTCTAAGCATTAACTGTAAGTTTCGTCAATTTAGACACATATGAAATCATCTATTTTAGTTCAACTGCTTAGTAAGAACAGGGCCTTCTACTTGTGATATGCGATGAGATCTTGTTATATAATGGAATAAACCTTTCAAATGCGAGATACATTTTCTATGTGCAGTTTTAAAGGGACGTATTCACACATTTTCGTATTTTTGAAAAATATCTTTACTTCAAAAACCAAAGCGTATAATCTAAAACAAATATTATTTAAAGAAAAAAAGTAAATTAAAAATATTTCCTTCGCCGGGACTCGAAAATAATGACGTAATTTCACAGTTTTGAGCCCGGCATCGATGGCGGAACGTTTCATTTACTGTATAAAATCGGGACCCCAAAAAGATATAGTTATATACATCACTGATATTTTTCTATATTTAACTACTTAGCATTAAAAAAATATCTTATTCATGAGTGTTATTTCTCTTGTTTGTAAAAAATGAAGAATTTCTTTTTAGGATCTATAACAAAATTTTTGAAAATTGTCGATCTGTTAACAGGTCCCTTTAAGGCGAAGTCACACACACGTACTTTGTTTTTCGGCATTAAGACGAAATCCGTTTCTTAACTATTACACGGATGAAATGATGATAAAAAGTATTTGTTCCTAACATTTATTAATGACTAATTACCTTTTGTTGTGAATAACATGTGTACGTTAATGGATTTAAATGTATCATAATGTAGTATTTAACTCGACGGCATTAACGCGTATTATTTTATGACCGATATATAAACGGCTTCCCATTGGTCCACAGCAGGACTGGCAACATTAACTATATCTCATATTCAATGGACTTTTCGGTTTTCCCCAGTCATATTCAATAGGCTAAAAATAGCTAGCGTTGGTACCCGTTTCCAGACGTTACGATAATGTTTGCAAAAACGCAGCCTTGATACATTAAGTGACGTCACTTACAACAAACAGTTCGGTTTAGCAATAACAACGACTGAATTTCGGAATTGACGTCATTTCAGTATAAGTGCTTTTGGCGCACATTTCACCGTTTTTAACGAAAAGTGCGTATAACGTCAGTAAAAAAAAAAGTGATAATTTATAATGTAATAATAAAAAAGTTGTTGACTAGAGGGCCATAGAATATGACTTATATTCACTGGCATAAACACATATTGACTTTTGCTGCGCCTCGGTCAATATGACTTTCTACAATTGAATAACAGATCATATTCAATGGCCCTCTAGTCAATAATTGTATATTGTTCTGCTGAACTGAAGGAATACCTTTATTAATTTATACTAAATTGGTGAAATGATGACTGTGACATTTTTAGTGTTTTTATTCATTCGTAAACATGTACATTTTTTTCACTTTCTCACTATCCTTCCAATCGATATACTTTTTATACGGTATTCAAGCTTGTATGTTTAAGTTTGCTTCTTTTGCAGTATTAAGTCGACGTACACGATTTGTTATTTTTCAGTATTAAGGAGAAATGCCTGTCTGTTAACGTGCGGGTTAAATAATGTTATATACACAGTGCATACGTATTAGTTTCTGAAAAAAAATCGAGAAGCTGAAAATACGACTTTTGCGGACAAAAAGCGAAGGGTATTTATTCTTTAATAATAAGAAATATTGGCCGGCTTCAACCTTATATTGGTGTTTCGGTCACTGATTCTATCTAACTTATACTAGTATGATCGTTTTAATGATTCCGATCGTGATACTATTTCCTCTTTTAGTGTTTTAATTTTGAACTGCAAATTAAAGAGGGGCATAGTTATTTTATGTCCCTTTAGTTACCCACTAACAAAAACCCGTTTTATATAACATAACTAAACGTCGACATCGACAAACACAATTTCTCTTATCGAATAATACAAATATATATGTTCTGTCAATATCCTACAGCAACGGCTACATTTGGTTTTGAATGAGTCATCAGAAGATCTGTATAAACGCTGTGTAAGGATGTATATAATAGCTCGCTGCGCAGCGAAGAATTATATTAGTTTTAAATTTCTCTCTTTATACACATTTCTGAACATCTATTATTATCAACATTATTTATAATATTGTTTTTAAATATACTGCCATCCTGAGAATCAATGGATGGTTTTACATTATAATTTTCGTACAAAATCGTGCAGTCTCACTTTAACAATTAACTTACTAATTAGACTTATTGTAGATATGCTCAGTAAGACGTCAATACCGTCATGACAAAACTAAAACAAACTATTAATCAGTTTGAATTGCATGTATGTACATGTAATAATAACAGGCAAAATGCAATTCATGACAATATACCCACGACGAGGTATTTATCAATCATATATATTTGACTAGAATTGTTTGATTGCTTGTATTTCGTAGTTTTCTATAACGAAAATAAGTTGTTATGTGAATTACATATTTATGTTAATGGTTATTTTTCTTGCATGCAATATTAAGGGGAAGTCGAAGATATGTTTTTTTTTCGGAATTAAGACGAAGTAAATGCAAGAAAACACGCCACACAACCTCTGAGCTTGTATAAACTAGGAAACATTTAAAACTTTAAAATTATGTCACACAAAATGTAGTTTGTTTATAATTCGTTAAATTGTGTATGTTTATGTTTAGAAAGATTCACTTCTATGCGCAAATTAGGCGGAAATAGGGAACCTCAAGGCGAATTAAATTTGTCATGTAGTGTACTGGAAATTATATAAAAACACGAGCGACTTTTATTCACTTTGACAAAAAAACCTTCCTGACGTTAAACAATCGATACAGGTTGTGCACAAATAACTGCGTAGTGTTATAATTATCATTTGTTACGTTTAAGTAAAAACCGACACCGGGTCACCGAACGTTTGTAAGTGATTGGGTGGATTGCATTTTCATTAAACATATGGACTCCTCATCTTTTAAACAATCACTGAATGAAATGGAATCGATGTATTATATATATATATATATATATATATATATATATATATATATATATATATATATATATATATAGGATCTGCCATTTCATACCATATATTATTAATCGAGTTCATGAATTTTGTTAGTAAGCGAGCCTTTGGCGAGCTAACTTAAGAAATTCCTGGACGAATTTAATAAAATATGGTATAAAATGACAACGAGTGTCAGATCTTTTTATCACATGCTTTTAAACGAAAGAAAAGTATAATTTTACCATAACATGTTGATAAATCCTAAAAGTTGTGTATTTGCATGACGTCATTTCATGCTGACGACGTCATTTCACCAAAATAACGACATGCCATTGGTCAGTGAAAGAATATCTAGCCAATAAACACGTTTAGAATGTTATCTTACAGATGTGTAAGATAGAAATATTCGCAATGGTTGTATTACACGGGAGACAAGGTATAGCATGTGATAAATGGTGGTATTTTACCACGTCGAATAATTAAACAAGCTTTAAAGCTATACCATCTTATTGAAAAAAAGCTATGCTCGATGTTCACTTGTATTATCTGAAGCAGTAAGTTGTCAACATCAGTCACCTAGCAAACGTCTATAGTCATTCGATTATAACTAAATACAAATGTGTTTGGTGTTTCTTTGTTGTTTTCATTAAAATGATGTGCTGTGTGAATTATATATGTAAGCTGTTGCGACCATTGTTTAATATGCAGAATTAAGGCGAAATCAAAAATACGTTTTTGTCAAAAAAGCGAATGGCGTTTCTTAACTATCACGCGGATAAAATGATAAATCATAACGGTCCATAATATGTATCAACGACATATACGACATGTTTTGCTGTCATAAAATAACTATTTGGTGTACAGTACGAGGTTTGAGAATTATTTGTTTCATTATACAGTTAAAAACTCGAAACCGAAAGTTCATTTTTGCTGAGTTACGGCGTATTATGAATGCTACTTTTGCAGTATTAAGGCGAAGCACACGATTCGCTATATTTGCGTACTTAGGCAAAGCAACTTTCTTTTAACGTACATGTTAAATAATGTCATATACAAATTAGTTTTCGGCAAATAATTTTGCCTTGAAATTTAGAACATTTTTATAATTGTCTCAACCTGGCATGTATATAATTCCGTTATATAAACAGCTTGAAAACATATTTGTTTGTTTCTTAAAAAATAACTTTTATTATGATGTCATATACTATTGAATAAAAAGCAACATTATTAAGTTTAAAGGAGGGAAATTGAATTTACATTCAAACAAATGATTCCGTTTTAGAAAAATGCACTCATGAAGTACATGTTTTACTTTCTTTTTTCGCCAACAACCTTTCTGCGCTGTCAGCGTTTTGCTTTTATAAATTCTGAAAAGCATGAATGTTGTATAACATAACATTACCTCTTCAAATGAAAAATTTGTAAATAACAAATAGGCATGTCTACATTTCTCATTGAATTTTGCTGAAATGATTGCTTTTTTTAATCATTTTATTTTGAGGTGGGAGTTTCTTTCAGTTTAATCATAAAATATTTTGATGTACAGTTATCGTCAGGGAATCGGGCGGTGCCTGTATATATACCGGCCGGCTCCCGTTTTGTCGGGCTGCGGCCGGCCGACTGACATTGACTTACTTTGTATGTTTACCTTTTGTTAATACATTTTAGTTGCAGTCATCTACAATCCTACGCGGCTACCGTCCAATTCACATATTCACCGCACGGGCGCTGCCCGTTGCTCAAACTGCTTGTTCCCAATGTCAGCCAACGAAAAAAGTTTGAGTATGAGACCATGCGAGGCAAAAAATATATAAATCGCGAGGCGCCTTTCAGATTCATAAATTGCCGATGCTTTATCGTTCGTGACCTACGCATTAGTTTTGTCATCTGTGACAGAATGTTTGAAAATTGTCAGTTCGTCAAGCTGTGAAAAGGTCCCTTTGAGTTGACTCTTTAGTTTGATTATTTTGGTGATTAACAGCCGAAAAAACGTTGTTTGCGGACATAAGGCGAAACAAGTTTTTTTTTCCAATATCAACAAAAATTGTGAAACTTCTTCAAAATCCCCTTTATCTGGTCTTTTAGCATTGTTTTTCTAAAATGGCTGTTATACTACATTTTGTACTTTTTTTTATATTCAACAATGTCAAGTTGTTCATTAGAACTGCATTTGTATATTCATGCTTGTTTTGCTTTTATGCAGTATTGAGGCGAAGTAAAAACTAGGTTTTGGACGGAATTAAGGCGATTTAAGTTTCTTCTTAGAATATGTAACGGTTGTAGCATACTTTTACCGAAACATGTTAGTTATTTATCGAGCCCGCAATGTGACCGACCATTGGTATGAGGCTGATTTGCATTTACATTTTTATTTTCTTGCATTGCAACTCTTTAAATTGTGCTTTGTCCACAACTCGTAAAATATATATGTTCATGTGAATTATTTAGATTACTCAATATCATTCATAACAAACATGAGGCGGTCAGATCGTGTTTATTGTACGGACATTACAGAATGATGGAACTAAAAAAGGATTTCCATCGTTTCGTGTTTTTTTAATGATCTTAATTTTATAATTAGAACCGCAGTATAATAGGAGCTTGCTATTTTATTAATTGTATCATACATACTTACTTTTATTTAATGTAGGGTCTCTTTCCTTCTTTTACACAATTATATGGCGCCCTACGGTGCTTTGCATCGTTGTTTTTCTTGTACCATATTTCCCCATAACGTGGCAACTTTCCACAATGCTGATGCCATGGAAGTTTCTTAGACGTCACGTGATACTTGTTTAGCGTGTATGTCGTTTCAACTTTAGCGCTTTCATATTTTTCTTGTGCGCGATCCAAATTTGCAAGCTTAATGTGCAATGAGTAGCGTGTGAATAAATTAAAACTAAATTTCAATATTTACCTACTTACTATTTTTTATACTTTTTTTATTCAATATTTACTTATTTACTATTTATTTTTACGTTACTTATTGCACGGTAACCTTTCATATTAGATTCTGCCCACCAGTTACCGTTCTGATATTTTAGTTAGTTAATACCGCAAAAAAATAAAACTCTCCGAAATATGGTATACGAACAAAATGATAACATACACATGCAACATGTGTGCTTGTATCAACTTGGAGTTCGTATCAGCTCGGACACATTAGGCCGAAAATGAAATATTGTTTGATTCCCCTCCCGCGACCCATGCTAATGAAGGGTGGGTCGGTAGGTCGGAAAAAATATTTTATTTGTATACACAATAAGTCATTTTCATTCATGTTTTCCTTATGTTCGAAATGTAACGTTAAATTATTAATTCTTAATATTTTCGTTGTAGTAGATTCATAACGTTCTGTATATTTATGTAATACTATGTTCTAAATACCTAACAATAATTTATCAAAATTTAACAAACAATAACATACGTCAAACACAAGCACGTTAGTAATAAAAACCTGTTAAAACTAAGGAGTAATAGCGTGACGTTGCAATTTGCCGGGCATCCAAAACAGAACGCTGTTAGTAACTGCCATAGCAACGGTGACTGTCAAACTGCGGCTAGCAGTTTGTAGCTGAAAAGCGTGTTACACGCTTAGCACGTGGATAGTGTTTAAAGACGCCACTCTGTAATACTGTATCTGAACAACGCAAATGCTAGAGCATAAATGAATTAGCATTCTATGGAATAAAAACAAATAGGACTGTGTTCATTAATAAAAAGAAAGCAAACCAACAGTTTATTTACTTTCATGTTTGACAACGACTTTAGTTCCGCTAACTTTCATTCAAATGTTGCCTCAGCCAAAGTTTTTGCATAATTCTAATCCGTGTGCAGTGATGAGTTTGAATAACACTTTCGTTAATTATAACTAAATCTAGTAATTTTATTTTTGTTAACAAAATAAGACGTTTGACGCGATCAGTTTGTCGAGTTAAATGACGTCGTAATTCATATTCTTAGTAAACGGTTCCTTTCACCATAATTCACCAAAATTATGATATTTATTCATAATTATTTATTTATTTACTATTTTAATTTGTAGTACTTTAATACAAACGCGGCTGTTAAAAATACGCATATCTATAACAAAACACATACCTAACGCAAATGTGTTAAACATGACTTGCACCTTTACAATTAAACTTAGAATGAGGGCGTGATAAACTTGAATACGAATATGAATTACGACGTCATTTAACTCAACAAACTGATCGCGTCAAACGTCTTATTTTGTAAAAAATTAAAAATTACTAGATCTAGTAATAATTAACGAAAGTGTTATTCAAACTCATCACTGCACACGGTTGCTAGCAGCAGTTTGACAGTCACCGTTGCTATGGTTGTTACTAACAGCGTTCTGCTTTGGATGCCCGGCAAATTGCAACGTCACGCTATAACTCCTTAGTTTTAACAGGTTTTTATTACTAACGTGCTTGTTTTTAACGTATGTTATTGCTTGTTAAATTTTGATAAATTATTGTTAGGTATTTAGAACATAGTACTACGTAAATAAGCAGAATGTTATGAATGTGCTACAACGAAAACATTAAGAATTAATAATTTAACGTTACATTTCGAACATTACGAAAACATAAATGAAAATGACTTATTGTGTATACAAATACAATATTTTTCCGACCTACCGACCCACCCTTCATTAGCATGGGTCGCGGTAGGGGAAACAAACAATATTTTATTTTCGGCCTAGAAGGTTGACTAATCAATATTATGTATACAAGTGTAAATTATATGATGCTTCATTTTTATCATATTTTTGACAAGTTAAACGTTGTATGGTGACATTTTTTGGTTTGTCACCAGTTATTTTGTAATTACCGCAATAACCCGTAATAACATTGAACATTCTAGAAATGATGGCGTATATAGACACAAACATACTGCGTCATCATCAGGAATATAAGCTGGAATATTTTAAACCGGATAATAGCAGAGCTGATACTTTAGTTATCATTTCAAATCGATGGAAAGTTGTCATGTGTACTGCGTATACTTTCTAATTGTCATTACCGTATGTGCTGAGAAATGAAACTGTGGTTACATAGTTATTGCTCATTGAAGCCATTCACCTTCATGCATGGTCCTATCTAATATGAAAGGTTTTTAATGCTTGTAAAACAATATTTCTTGCATTTTCAAGTGAATTTTTTGCTAAAGTGTCATTACCGAAACGGTCATCTCCGCAACGCTGTTAAAATGTGGATAAATAAAACATCCTTGATTTAAGGCTCAATTCATTAAATGGATGTTTTCTTTCAACATAATGAGTTAAACATTAATAAAAAGTACATATATCCATTATATTTGACTGCATTTCATAGCCGATGTCATTTCCGCAACGGTATGTTATTACCGAAACGAGTTGTCATTACCGCAACGACATAATTTACCTACACTATTTGCAAGATATATCACAATACATTCTTGAAATTACTTGAAATTATGATAATCAAAATCAACTACTTTAGAAATGCAAAAGTATATAAAAAGCAGTAAGAAATTATAAAAGCTCCTTTAGCATTTATTCATAAATATGTCGTTTATTTTTAAACAAAATAAAAAAAAAGCACGAACTAGCACATTATTTTTGTTTTAATATTGCATATTTTTATAAGCAATAGAACATTACTATGTATTAACATGATGCACAATTAAAAATGACACTTTCGTGCAAATCCAGCTAATTTTTGAACTATCTGTCATTTAAACTGACCAACAAATATAATAATGTCCTAATATTCACCAAATATAGTATTATTTGGTATTTTATTGCTGTGTTTTTTTTAATTATTTTTCATTAGAAGTATGTATTATGTGAATTATAATGTGTACGCAATTGAGTACTGTTTCATCTGCAGTATTAAGGCGAAGTCTAATACGTTTTGTACGGCATTAGGGCGACTTGCGTTTTTTACCATTTACACGGATTAAATGATGGTTTCTATATATTCATCAATAACAGATATTTGACATTGTGTTTGCTGTCATAAACAATATTATTTGAATTTCATTTTTAGATTTGAGTTTTTTTTTTTTTCATTGTGCAGTGTCACACTAAAAGTCGAAAGCTGCCTTAAGTAGAGTTATGGCGAATCATGATTTGCTACTTTTGCAGTATTAAGGCGAAGCTCAAGGATAGAAATTTTTAGGCAAACTTCCTTTCTTATAACCTGCAACGTCGAATGATGTCATATACGCAATACATGTTTGGTTTGATAAACCTTTCCCCTTAAAAATACTTTTCAATGTTATACAATTTAAAATCATTCAAACGAAAGCGTTCAATCTATCATTTTTTTTATTATTGCTCGTATTGTCATCATGTTATGCATCAACTGAGCGTTGAAATAAACTTGTGAGCTTGTACAATGGCTGTCCGGAAAGTCCGTTCACAACCTAATTTATTGACATGCTCTTTGCTATGTATTATTAATTTATGTATTTTCTTAAACAACACTATATCGTTACTTAACACATTAAAAATAGTTGTTATGCATTGATAAATAGAAAACTGGTATTGATTTGAGTGTATACACATTCACATCTACGGAGCAGTGTAATGTATTAGTTTACGTCAATATCAACGTCAACATTTAAGTTCATTTACATTGGCATGCATACCAAAACCTCTTGACATACGAAGTATATTAGGTTCTTTGCAGTGACACCGATTATCACCCAAGACGCTTTAGTTCTCCTATACCTTGATACGAGACATTGGTCAATATTACATGCTACCGACCAATATCTTTATATGGGCCATCAAGTCACTTTCTGCTTTATTATATGATCACTATATCCACAAAATACAAATAGTTGACAATGCATGTAGTTTCTGGTTTCGAGCAAGTTGTTAATAATTGAAAATATCTGCATTGTAGAAGATGAACACATACAAAGAGCATGCTTGAAATAAGCATTTAATACACAATTAACTGTACAACAATAAAACAGGCAACAAAATCACGGGTCATTCTTTCATCACAATAACACATGTATAACTAAAAAACAACACAGTAACAATTTTACGGCATTTAATGTGTGTAATGGTTGTTTCCCGGCACACATGTAAAGCACGCCGATTGTATAAAGCGCGGAACAAGGGCCTGCTATTAATAGACCAAAATATAACGTTGGGAAAACCGGAATCTCATTCAATATCAAATCGGTTTGCCGACCACTGCCAAGACCAATGAAATTGTGCTTATTTATAAATTGTATAATAAAATGCGATAAACATAAACAGCAAAATGCCAAAAAGATGATGGTATACCGATTTTGACAGCTAGTCTGTGTTTTTGACAAGCTAATGCAAAATGTAAAATATCTATTTATTGGTAAACATTGTCAAATACTTTACAATTTAGTTTTAAGTATTCGAATATCTCAAGAATTTTCGAATAGGTTTAAAATTATAACATTACAAGAATATTCGAATATTTGTTACCATCCATTGTTTTATGTGAACTGCATTTGTATCTTAATGCTTATTTTGCTTTAATGCAGTATTAAGGCGAAGTCAGGCATATTTTAAAGCATAAAGACGATTTTTTTTAACATAATGAATGAAGTTTGAATGAAATGATAACATACATATGAACTTGGCAACGTGTAACAATTTTACATTATGTTACAACATAAATACCGTTTGTTTATAATTGGTTGAATAATGTATTTTTATGTCTAGAAAGATCCACTTCTATGCCCAAGTTTAATGAACATTAGGCGAATTATGTTTTTGTGGGAGGATGTGAGTGAGTTGGTAAAGCAGTCGTTCGTGTTTGTATTAATTTGAAAAGAAAAAAATACATCAGTACAATTAAGCAAACAAGCATTCAAAAAAGACAGAGACACAACCAAATTGAAAAATAAAAACTATTGGTAGACATTTTTGACATGGCGGTAGCGGTTCAGTTTTCGCCGTCGTGGTTCGGTTGGTTTAACCTGCATTGGTTTGGATCACTCTTCGTTGGTCGCTTCTATACCGATTTCAACAGTTTCGTAGTTTCAGACTACATGCAATGCGACACCCTGATATCTTGAATCACGCAGTGCGAAGGGTTATTTGCAATCAAACATGCGTTACAAGTACAAAGACTAGCCCAGATGACACGAAAAAACGTTTTGTTTCGAATTTTAGAATAATTACCTTGTATCATAAAATTTAATGATTTTGTTACATACAAAAGTACAAAACAACATCGCTTAACAAAATCAGCAATCAGGAGCTGTGCTTCTTAAGTCTGTTTTTGTATTGCTAGCATCGCGCATTCACTGCGGAAAGTTTTCCGGTTTAAATTACAAAACGCAAAATTTTAGACACCTCAACATTTATAAATGGATATCTTTTATCGAAAGGTACTGGGAATGTCAGGAAAGACAGTAATACAAAAAGCAGTGTTAGAAAACCTTTCTTTACAGGGTCTAACCCATAAGATATATTATTAGTTTAAGAGAATAAAAACGATATATTTGAAAATTCGCCCAAAGCCTGGATTTGACGACCATATAGATAAATTATTTTCAAAAAATAAAGAAAAATATATTCATCTTTTCAACGAACCTAATACTTTTTCAAATAATTGTGTAGGTCACACAGTATGTCCATACAAAAATCCAATGCGATTGCATAAATAGGTAATTAGTAATTAGTTACGAGAATTAAGTCACCGGCACCTTAATGGTCGCGCTCGCCTTAAGTCTGCTTTGTTGGACAATTTATTCGCCCTATGGTCACGATTACATTTATATATATATATATATATATATATATATATATATATATATAAAACCAAGTATAACAAATAAAGGAATATATTTGACCACAGAATGCTTTTCGCCACCTTTAGGATTAAAAGGGCCTTACATGTGAAAAAGAAGAAGATAGTCCCTGCAATACTAAGGTTGCAATTAAAATTATCTTTTTACGATCTGCATTTATTGAAGGACAATGTTGCTGTATCGTTTTGTGATACTTGCGACAGGTGCAATAGTGCGGGAAATTGTACTGTCCACAACTGTGTTTTCAGAATATTGCTTTTTTGTTTTTGTTATGAAGCTCAAATTAGTATAAATATAATCATTTATTAGTGTATAGTGCACACTGAATTAATAACACTACTAATGTTAAAATATTGTGTTCATAATATTCATAGCTATGACTGAAATATATATAATATTATATTTTTAGCATTTCATATTATCAACGAAAGTCGCGAAGTATTACGCCTCAACTTGACAGTGTTGTCCTGGGTGAATTTTTATACTGAGTGAACAATAAAAGTACCTTGTTAAACTGAGTAAACAATACACGTACCTTGTTATACTGAGTGAACAATATACGTACCTTGTTATACTGAGTGAACCATAAAAGTACCTTGATATACTGTGTGAACAATACAAGTACCTTGTTATTCTGAGTGAACAATAAAAGTACCTTGTTATACTGAGTGAACAATACAAGTACATTGCTATGCTGAGTGAACAATAAAAGTACATTGGAATACTGAGTGAACAATAACAGTACCATAACGTCTTTTTACAGGTTTAGTCTTTATTCAGCGGGTATTAGTTGTAATGAAATACTTATTTATTGGAGAACATTGCTATCGACGTAAGTGCTTTACACAGTTTGCCAGTTAATTTATGTTTATGCAAGCATTACAAAATATATTTGATAGGGAAAAAATGTAATTGTTGCTTGAAAATAAAATGTTTTGAAATATATTGTATTGAGATCTTTTATATTGACAATATACTTCTACATCCAGAAACTGGTTTGTGATTTAAAAGTAGCCAAGTATGCGTTTTACAACAATTTATTCCTTTTAACTTTTCTTACAATTTAAATCGAAATATATGGTAATTAACTTTATCCGGCTTGTTTTAATGTATGTTAACATATGTTGTAAGATCGTGCATACACTCTTTAAACTGCGGTTAATTAATGTTGGTAATGGGATAAACAGTGCGACAGTTGTTAGATGTTTAGTGACGTCAGTGTACCCCCTTCGCTGTATAGGACACGGGCTTTTGATGCACCGCTTTCCATATGTATTTTACAGGCCGTATTGTTTTCAATAGAAGTTCGATTTCCAAGTTTCCAAGTCTCATCAGACAATCGGTGTGTGGCAATAACCACATTTATCCCGTTTCTACCTGCAACATTGACCTAATAAAGGGGTAACCGCATACATTTTCCTATCTCCAGTCAACAGGAAGTGGCAAGGTTTATCCAGTTAGTAGTGTATTCATACGCGCCGAATAGCAACATTGTCCAAAATGACTAGGCAAAAAATGAAATACACCGGTACTCACCCGAGTTTTTCATCGATAAAACGTCGTGTTATCTAGTTTTACAGAGATCCTAGCTTCCAAATTGAGTTGTTAGTCCGCACATGTATGGCATAATCGTTAAAGGTGTAAACAACATCTACCTTCCATTCCATTTGAAAACACTTGATGGAAGCGGGTTATTCTTTCTGAATAGACTTCCTTCAATCAAAAACAAAGATACAATTTATTCAGGAAAGAAATAACCCTTAATATAAATTTCCGTTGAAATGTTATTAAAACTGAACGAATGGTAGATCTACATCTATAAATTACTAAAATCTTTAAGTTGATCACAATGTTCTCCACTCACAATGCGAGTACATTGTATAAAATTTAAATTCAAATGGGATTAAACTCACCGTATTCCAGGCATATATTCCGTACACTTTTATTTAAATGTTATTAATATAATTTATCCAAAATATTGAAACACTAAAAATTTTATTCCGATTGCTTTTGTTTTAAATTCCAACACACTCGCATCCTAGTTTGTACACTGTGTAAACTTCAAACGTAACCGAATGACGCAATCCAACTTTTCAAAAATTGATGTCTGGTTTATAGTGGCTACTGTGTACTTATTCTTGTTCGTGAATGTTATTGGCGTCAGCAAATTAGATTATTTTTACAACTTTAGAAGATTGCCGATAAGAAACAGAGGACTATTTTTTCGGGAATTACGCATAAATGCTAGCGATTTATAAGGTTCGACGTTCGTCATAAAACATAATAGTTTTAAGCTAAACCTTTAATTAAACTGCTTTTAAATGAAATTGAGTAGAAAACAGAATAAATAGAATACACGGTAGGTGCCGGGAAGGAAAAAAATTATCCATTTCGGCCCGAAAACAAAAATAGGGCTCGCTAAAGCTCGCCCTATTTTTATCATCTAAGCCTCACCGGATAAACTTTCTCCATCCCGGCAACAACCATGTATTCTCTATATTCTGACATGACACTCGTAGAATTTTATATAGGCAAAGACCACAATTATCAGTGTTAAACTACCCAATAAACAACGAGAACAAATAGTTTTGAGAATGACGCCATTATTTTCAGTTTGTATCAACTGAAATAATGTCACAATAAATGTGTATCATTAGCGTTGTTATTCGGTCAACAAACACCACTTTGTCGTTCTGATGCGTGGCTATTAAACCATTCGTGATTTAATTCAAACGCATAATAACTCGTAATCGTTGCTTATTTGTCGATAAACAACAATAAATCGAAACTTCTTTCTATAATACTTGTAAGAAGTCTGACCACAACAAACAATGAAACACTTATTGCTGTTAAACTGCGATTCCAAGTATCTCGTTTAAAGGGACTATGTCTACGAAAAGGGTAAAACTCGGACATGCAAATATTAATATTGGTATATAATAACGGTTGTAATCATAAACATGTGATGGAAAAAGAGTATAAGCATTCTGATAAGAAACACCTCATTTGTTAGTTAGGTTGTGTTTGTTTGGCCCTTTTCTAGTTAACATATTGACGTCAGATTTCTGGGTATCTTACATCACCATTGTACGCTCACGTAGTTTTACGTCAGAATAGCGCAGTTGGTTATAGCGCAGTCAATTGTTGGTATGACTTATTTGATTCCAACTATGTAAAAAAAAAAAATCAATTATTTTTTGTTGTTTTTGTTGTGTTTTTATCAACGTTAACATAATGTTGTAAATAATTATACATCGTTTATTATATTCATGCTGTTAATTGTATATTGCTCATTTCAACATAATAAAATAAAAATGCTGAATACCACTTTGTCTTAGCTATAGCGCTTTAAAAGTTGGACATAGTGTAAATTGTATCAATTCAATACTTCATGGTGTAGATTTGTATTTATAAATATTATTATTGAGTATTTAAGTTTAAAGTGCAGATGCACGTTATACATTTATTTTACATACATGTCTACTTTTTAGGAAAAAATATAATTGCTGCTATATACTAATATAATATTTCCTTGCTGCAAATAATGGTTTAAAGCGACCTGTTCGAAGGCTGGAAAATTGACGATTTTCAAAACATTTGTTATATATCCCCAAAATAATAAAACATTATATAAACACTCAAAATAACACTCTTAACAAAATAACATATTGTAAATGCAGTGTCACATTTTTGAAATCCAACCGCAATTGTTAACGTAGCAGAGCTTTTACATGTTCGGTATGTCAATTTGTTTAAATTTGAAAAAAATAAATAAATAAAATCTGAACCAAGACGATTGTTTATAAAAATGTCACTAAACTTTCAACGTCGTGACTTATTTGTGTCATTAACCCTGAAAATGCACCAGATGCTTGCTAGTATACTGTTCTAACCACAAGGCATATTCAGGAAACAATTACCGGGAGTTTCATTGAACAATTGCTGCCTTGCGACTCTGCCATCGAGTCTCTGACTCAGCGGAAACATCTGGTATACATGTGCGTACATGGTAATATCTGGCGTCTTATAAACGCCCAGATGACTATACTGATTCATTGTTTCATAAAAACTTAAAATGACAGACAGACAGACATATACTTTATTTCGACTTGTACAAAGTACATCGTCAACAACACATAATGATAACAGTTCCGCATGTCGACGTGAAAGGAGCAAACAACTATATACATATATACAAAAAAATCTTATCTTAAGCGAGTTAGTGGCGTGAGCACAAATTATAAAATTAACATCAAACAAAAAGAGGATGCACATTATATATTATATTCTTACATTCAGAATCAATGAGCGTTCTTTAAGTGATGTTTCTACAAAAAGAAACAATTTTATTAATTCCATTCTATTATTTGTTTGCAATAAACGTAAATATTTATTAAAAGACGGCCTAATATAATTACAATTATTAATATACTTTGTCTTATGTTTGTAACTGAAGGACACATGCAAACAAAATGAAATTCATATTCGATGTCGTTCGAATTGCAACACATACATTACCTTTGATTTATATCAATTTTGTGTCTAGCATATCGACCGGTTTAAATATGTAATGTATGAGCAGACAGTCGTTATCTTGTAAACAGGAACCGCAAGGTTTAATAAAACAAGTTTAAACTTCAAAACGTCTGGGTCGCTCTATAACTGGCTGTGCATGACATTTCTACATGATCAATGAAACATAGGGTGAGCTCTTTAACACGTCAAGTACAAACATGGCATTATTTTCCTTCTTTCCGATTCATATGATTGTTCTGCATACATTTGTCCGATGCGAAGTCAAATGAACACAATGGTACATATGAACTTTTATTGGTTTTAACGTGAATTATGTTATATTGTGAAACATATTTAACATTTAAATTAGAACATTATATAAACATACACATCAAACGATAAATAAATGTCTTAAGGAAATTAAAGTATTGTATCAACACAATATGTGGGTCTTTACGACATATGCATTTTTTAATTGTTGGTACTAATTTTTAGGCATTTCATTAGAAAACTGTTTTTTTTGTTAAATCTCCACGTTCCTTGTTCAGACTGGATTAACACATTTTATCGCTATACCAACAAACGTATGCATTGCATAAACGCTTAAATGTTCCTTTTAATGAAGAACTATTGAAGTTTATTGTTAAATGTTTAAAACTGAGAATTTACCGTTTATATTTCGCCACATTTGCAATACGATTTAGGTTATTTCCAGTTAAATTTCCGTAACATATATGATAAATGATTACTATCAGAAAAAATGTGTACCTGTTAAAGTGCTTTTCAATATCGTGTATGTGTATGTGTTTGTGTGCAAACGTGTTTATTCACACGAATATTCATTATTTACGTGTTTTACTGTAAAGTTTGTTTATGTGCAGGTTGGTAAGGCATTCGCCGATTGTATTGATCTAGCAATCATGAATAGTCCATTTATTTGAGCAAATGTAGTCTAAGCTACTAACACGGAAGGAGAATCAGACACGGATATGTATTGATTAACTCCTTTCTCCCTTGCCGTTGGTAAGTAAGCAAAAGTTGTAAGCGTTTTGGGCTCGAATAATCCCAGAACAAGCACTTTTAATTCTTAAAGGCATTTATGACGCGAAATGTTTGCTGACATCATGACACAGAATCGACATGACATCAAATTCGATAATGACCCAGAAGGTAGCTGCATTGATACAGCGAGGGAAACAAAGTTTTGTGATTGCATGTTTATGTAAATAACATGAATAGACTAATACAAAACATAGAAAATCATTACAGAATAAAGAACAAATATGTTGTGAGAATATTTGATGTTTAAGTAAAAAACAGATAAAACTTAAAAATAAAATGTGATTCGAAGTCTAAAACACAATCCATCGCGCTATTCTTACTTGTTGATGGGTGCTTATTTCATCCTAGATACACGTAAATGTTAAACCGATATAAATAGAACAGTCGAACGCTATCGACGATTAATGAGTGCCAGGTCAATACAATCGCAATATATTCTTCAAAACATGTAAACTTAATACATATCTGGTAAACATGTGTTCCGGTTGACAACACGTTTTATTATCGTGTGTATGTGTACGTTGACATAAAGAATAATATATTTATTCCCATTGGTTTCTTGATTTACTTGATGTTTTGTGCAATGCAAATACCTTCTATGGCACATGTTAAATAATAATTGTTCACGACACACGTAACATTTAGAAGGTGTAACACCCATCGTGTCGCTTCTTCTGGGCTCATTTAAGTTGTTTTATTTCAAAGCTTTTAACATTTTCCCTTTCATGTGAAATGGCTTTCCATGTGTTTTATGAGACATATATGACACATATAAACCCCCTGTTGTACTTCATTGTTCATAAGAAAAGCGTTCTAGCAATGTTGTATGGTTCTTGTTGATGTGTTTTCTTTGGCCATAAGATGTTTTTATTTATGAGAGTGTGCACTGTTACCTGTTTTGTTTTTGCTATTTAACCGTTGTGTAATGTAAAAAGTATGCCATTGCTAGCATTGTTCTTTACAGCAACATAAGAAAGATGGCAAGTTTCATTGTGGGTATATTCAATCTTTCGAAACATCTGTTTTCAAAATAAGAAGAAGAAAGCGACAATATAACTAAACGCAGACATATAAAAAGTAAACTTTCGAAGGAAACAATAACGTATTGACTAAATCAACAAATACGAGTGTCGACTTGGTCAGCGTTTATTAGTGATGTGTAACCTAAAAGAACCATCGAGTCAATGCATATACATGTATTGGAGTTTCCGTCCGTACAGTCGATAACTAGTTGTTGATTAAAAAGAAGTCAAATTATGCCTTTAATAGCAATGGTTCATATTTACGTTTCTTCTTGAAAACAAAGTATATGGTAATGAATTGTATCGGTTTTATTTTATGTCACTATGTCTGTTGTAAAATCGTGCATACACACTTTAAACTTTGTATGTTTTGTATTTAGACAAATACATGTATTAATACCGGTAACATGTGTGCTTGTATGTGCTTGTTTTCCCTTTTGTTTCCTTTGTCGTTTTTTTTCCTTTTTACCTCAGGTTATGACTTCTTTGTTTCATCTATGACAAGATACATGTATACACGCCATTACATGTAGATGGCCATATGGCCAAATCTATGTTGTACAACACACGTCCACTTTTTCTACTTTCATGCTTTGAATATGTGAGATGACACTGTTATGTATTGTTTGTATTTTGTCCATATAATTCACGTTTAAATTCTCACGTCCATCCTACAACCATAGATAACGCATTTTCGTTGCTATATCTTACAGCTGGGTGATCGATTGTGTTTCCGTGTTTATCGCATCTTACTGTGTGTAAGGTTGCTATACCATTCTGGCAATGATCGACAGTTTTCGTAAGCTTAAACTAAGACAGTTTAAATAATAAAATATGTATTTATGATACAAATCTGACAACTGTGATACGAGTCTCTATGTCTCAGTAGGTAAGTTGGAAAATGACACCGATAAGCCCGGAATCAGAGGTTTGAATAAAAACTGTTCGGGTTTTCTCGAACAATTATAGGACATAAGTCTCTGTACAATACCATCGCAAGAAGATTGTCCATGACGCTTTTGTTCAAACGTTTACGGGCGTTGCACTAGACATTAGTTTTCCTCTCACCTTTGGTTCTTGTTGATTTCTCAGAATAATTGTTCCGCAGCTGCTGGTAGCGCCAAATGTTTACTAAATATTATTGCATAATTTTTGCTCCTTGACATTTCTTGCCATGAAAAATACCAGAAACGTTTAGGAAAAGCGTCTGTGTTGTTAAGTGCAAATCGAATACATCTTATTTCATGCTTATCAGTTAATCATGGTTGAAACGTGTTGCAATTCAATTAATTAAACACAATAACGTTTCTAAAACACAAACTCCATGCATATCATAGCTATTTACCCGACCCAAAATTAACAAAAAAACAAACAATATGCACGATTCGAACGTTTATCCAACGGATTTGTTAACTGTGCACTCTACCATTAGACTACAAATGTCTTCATTACATGTTTCTATGAATAACAAATGGTAGACACGCATCTTGATAAATATATAGTAACGATCAAAATGTAGACTTGTTACGTAATCGAAGATGATTTTCGTGAGGTGCCAGATCAAATCTAACGCAAATATTTTAATTATGTATATCTTTTTGTCTGTATTCGTATCTTGCTATCGGTAATTCATCTTGATTTTTATGTTCAATGTATTTTTATTGTTTACAGCATACACATTGTATAATAACATGAACAACACCATTCATGCGGAATGTGATTGTGGTAGTAATTTTAGTGAAACATCACGATGTAGGGGCACCAGAATGTTAATGGCCTAAGAATACATATTCCATTATGTGCGCTGATTTAATTCGTGGTGAACTATGAAATACGCATTTTCAGAATGTGTAATGATTTAACATTGTTTTAAATACGTAACTACTGTATAATACTGTGAAATTAAAGCCGATACAACATTGATTATTTTTTATAAGATGCATAGATGTATCGATGGATCGTTTGTATGCAAACAATGCGTTCTTAGCTCATAAGGAAGCATGCTTTTTTATTAAACAGTTATCATTTTAATTGTTTAGTATCTTTTTCATAAATAAGAGCAGACACATTCAGCAAACGAGCTTTAATCATGATGCGTGAATTACGTGTATTGATGAGGTCGTTTCGCAAAATTATGTTGTTTATTTCTAAAGTTCTTGAATTTTTGCAGTTGGTAGTCAAACTTCCATAACCCGATGCTGAGTGACAATATTGTGTGGTAAATATGTTCGCCAATTGCATACGGAAATTTAACCGTTACAGTGCAAGTAGTTTATAAGAATATTAACGCGGCTACTAAATGAATCATTATAATGAACGAAAACGTGTACATGTAGATCTGATGTTTTACCGTTACTAAATTAATGATGAATATCCTTTCAACTGTCGCCCTCTTCCAATATGCAGTTGAGCAGTACTAATCGAATAGTAAGTAATACAATAAATACGAATTAACAATATCATATTGATGTTATTTTGATTTATCGGCACATCAACAGTACGAAAGTCCCGTTATAATCTATAAGACTGTATGCACACTCGATTCGTGGTAAAATGGAAGTCTTTGTGTATATGATTTGCGAAAACTACAGTATTTAAATTTTGATTCTTTTCTCGGGATGTTAACGCGATAACGTGTTATCGTCAATGTATGCATGAGACTATATCAATGGTAATTACTTTGTACGAATACAGGGCGCTCGGAAAAATCTACATATGTTTTGTATCTACTAAAGGCCAGTTGGGTGTTGGAATGGAAGACTTGCGGTTATCTTTTTGAATAATATTTTCCAGCTGGCCTTTATTGGCAAGTCTGGGAATGCTTCCTGTATTATAGGTAAAATTTATTGTTGCTACTTCATGAATTTATTTTGGTTGAGCTTTTGGCTTCCAAAACGAGTTTCCATTTTCAATTTATAAATGTAATCATTCAAACTAATGTTGCGCATTGAAATACGATATTAGGAATATACTCCTGATATAATTGGCAAATAACCTCAATATAAACTACTGTTGTATATTCAAAATGAAAAATGAAAAGGTATTTGCTAAAGATATGCTTAGTTTTTTTTATGGTTTGCTCTTAAAGGTCTAGTTTAATGATTCTTTACTTGACCCAATCTGGATTATTGTACTCCCGTGTATTGGCACACTGCTGTACTCACTGTGTTGTGACACTTATCAGCTGAGATCAATACACTGCTGCAACTGAAACAGTGCACTCAGCCATTGCTCAGTCAGCTGAGAGAAAATATTTCAAAATATGATTAAATAGTGTATGGTGGACCAATTCACTGAGTGGAATACCCCTATGGAGAGGCCAGATATTTCTTAAACTAGGCCTTTACACTTCTGTGCACAGTATTAGTAAATAACTTGTTTTTTTTAGCTATTATATTACTATAATTGTAGCATTTGATTCCCTTTAAACAAGAAGAAAAACGGAATAAGTTCATGCATGTCAGTTTCAGAATAGCAACACTGGTACACGATGTACAACTATCCAGGACAGGTGCCAATCTTAGAACAGCGCGCAAACCGGTTTCATTTATGGCATTAGCCGAGATTAACATTCCTGATGGTAAGCACAATCTAATCAACACAAGAAGTTTAAGAGTACTTTTTGTGTGTTAAACTAAGAATACACATACTAAAGATACCAACGATATTATTACACACCTGTAAACGATGTGTGCACGTTTGTGTTTATATTTGCAGTTGCTGTTGTGGATTCAGAATGTATAAGCATGTATTTTGTCATGTTTTTTGTTTGTTCTGAGTTAAACCATTTCTTTTCAGCTTTATATTACCTCTTCCAAACTGTATGATTTAATTTATCGTATCATAAATTTTAAGACTTGATGTTTA
>CM051026.1:25252560-25325060 GCA_027627225.1 Congeria kusceri | reverse complement strand
GCTGCTTGCTATGGTGTTGTACTGTGATTGTCCATCTATTCTTGTTTCAAGAAGACTCTCGTAGAGAACTTGTGTAGTTCTGCATATTTATTAAAATAAATATATCATTTATGCCCTTTTAACAATGATACGGTTTAAGAATGCTAAAACATGTTTGACATGGTTTTGAATCACACATTTCTATGGTCAAGTTTCTTTAAATAAACATCTTTAAGGCGAATAGTAAAAACAATTTACTGAACATGGAAGTAAAGTCGCAATAATAAGCAATTGAAGTTAGCTGTTTCCTTGTAACAAATCGAATTGTGAGTACATACGGATGTGGGTCGAAATCGCTTCAGCGCCTGGCAATTATTAAAAAAACGAGTAAGCATAATGCTACTGCAATCATACCAGCGGTAGAAGCACTACCATTTAAGTATACACTTCTGTGTTTATGCCTTCAGCACATTGATGACTGACTTTGTCCAAAACCAAGGACGCATCGTTATGGAAGCTCACAACGGCAGATGTGTCATAAACACATTTACAAAATGTCATTGTTGTCTTTTTAATTACTATGCATACATGTAGGATCTGACCTGTGTTGTCATTTCATTATTTAACGATTTCAGGAATTTGGTTGAACGAATTTTCTGGACGAGTTTAATAAGATATGAAATGAAAACGAACGTCACATATTTTGTATCAGATACTTGTATACGGAGGAGAATCTAATTTAACCAAACATGTTGATGCATCCTACAAGTTGTGTACTGACGAGCCGTCGTTTCACGAAAATAAAGTAATGCGATTGGTCAGTCAAATAATTCGTAGCCAATTAAAACGCTCAATATCTTATATTGCACATGTGTAATATAAACAATATTCGTAATAGTTGTATTACACGGAAAACAATGTATAGCATTTGAAAATATTTCATTTAAGAATTGAAACGCTCGTTTCGGCGCTTCATCGATGTATGAAGGTCAGTTTGTATTTGTTATCTAATTTGCGGCTTAATGCATCGATGCAGCGCCGAAAAGAGCGTTTAAATTCTTATAATTACAATTATAATTACAATTGTGGGCATACTTTCAATTTTCACCTTAAAAGAGTAAATTAATTTGGGATTTATTTTTTGCATATCGCGCATCAATACATTGAAGTATGATTCGCCCCTTGCACTGCAGTAGCGTTGTGTACATGTCGCAACAAAGCAGTATCTTAAAAAATACAGAAGCTCTAGTGATAAAATTTACTTTTGATTTACTTTTGTTTTGGTTGATATTTCGTAAGAGCGATTTTGAACAAGGTGTTTTGAAACCATAATATACATGTAGACGGAAATATTGAAACGCGTTCCAGTTTAGATTTACGACTGAAGGCTCAACAAGTCGAACGTTGTTTTCAGATAGTTGCAATTTTGTAAATGCCCGTATACCTGTGTGAATGGAACCGTACTTTAGGCGTATAATATATTTAAAATAATTAATGGTTAATTTTACATTTGAAACGCAATGTTTCACATGTATGTTTTATTTATTTCTTAAAACGATCCGTTAGGCCCTCGCTGTTAGTCAATGTTTACACCCATTATGGCATGCATTTTAAAACCGTGTGTTGAGCAAATATTTCAACATTCAACGTCGTGTAAAAACGTTTTGTGTATGAAATTTGGAAATTATAGCTAACGGTGTGGATATTAAATCAAGACGAGAAAAAGGTAAACGACTTTTATTATTTTACTACTGATCAAAATATGAAATCTATGTGATTGTGTGTCATCGGCCGAAAATATCTACTGTACAGTTTCTTTACCTGTGTGACATACATTGGAAATGTCAATTGTTATGCATCTTATTTCTTATTTGCAAATAACAACGAACAATATTTTTTTTTGTTTTAGTCAAAGCTACTAGCAAATGACAATTCTTTCATTTTTTTTAAACATTTGTTTCAGCTGCTGATAAAACTCCTGGTCCCCAGTGATAACATTAGTAACGATTCACTACAATAACGATTCGACACATAACGATTCGCCACAGTTAAATGACGATTCGCCAGAGGGTGATAACGATTCGCCACTGTGTGTTATAACGATTCGCCACAAACTGGACAAATAAGATATGCTTCGCCCTGTCGTGCAATATGAATGGATAAATGTTCGAGAACATGAACGGGTGAATTTTGTGCAAATCATCCTTGGCTTATGCTTAATTGACGAACGTGAGCCTACTTCGAGGAGAGTTTTAAATATTAAAGAGCGTATGTACGATCTTAACAAATTTTCATAGAAAAAAATGAAAGTAAAATAAAACCTATAAAACACTGATAAATAAACAACTAGAATAAAAGTTCAGAAGAACTGATGTTTGAAAATCCTCTAAATACTTTTAAATGCCTTTCGTCTTCCAGTCGAAAACTCATTCATGTGCATCAGACATGTATAATTTTGGGAAATCCCAAATATTTGTTGCGTGTTGACTTAAGTTATGTGCAGAATTTTCATACGACATCATGGACACGTTTTTGTTTCTCTCACAAAAACGATTAAAGTGTCGTATCGGCACAGCACTAGGAATACATTTGTCGTTATCATGAAGTTCATTAAAACAAACAACATATGAAGTATGGTACAAATACATGTTTATTTATTTTTATTTTAACTTCCCATGATTATATTCGTCCTCTCATTTGAGTTGTTCCAATTATGAGAAAATGAAATGTTCATATTGAAATCGTACATACCCCCTTCATTTTTATCCAAAAAATATTTTGTATGTTTGCGTTGAACTATGCTATTTCTTTTATTTCATGCACAATGCTTAACAAATAGGCAACAAGGAATAAACAACATACATTGTACATGTTTATACTTTGTTATTAATTAGTTAATTTATTTATTATTAATTCTTTTTTGGACAATGCAATGTATAAATATGAATAAATATGTAACAGTATTTCTATTTGGTGTGTTTTTTGTGTGGACAGCACTGCATGTAAACGACAATAAAAAGTAGTCCCTCATGAATATTAATAGAGGCAACCGGCTTCATCGAAAAATAAAAGCCTTTCACATGATGCATTTCAGCCAATCAGAACACTGTAAAATGATGAAACCAAAGGAAATTGTAATTATTAAGACTTAATTATGACTGTGTTGATAGGGTGGAATGTTGTTTACATCTTCGACCGATAATATAAATATTTACAGTTTTGCCAGGGATTCATTTATTTAAAAAAAAACGAGTATATGTAAAGCGAATAACTGTACAATATATCATCCGTTAAGATCGTTTGGCACTAAAAAAAAACATAGTTTGAATACAACCTGAGAGATGATGATATTTCCTGTAGACGCAAAACAAAAGCGAAGCTGCAATAAGGACTACAGCCACAGCCGAGGAGCTGATTCAACTCAGCAGTCCGTGAAGCAGTTAATAAAAATACTTACTTCCATAGATTATAAATATACAGTATTACTCAGCTGTTGGCATTCATATATCTTACCGTTGATTAGATTCTGAGTCTCCGTTGTTACCCACAACTCAGCTGACGTGTTGAAAGAGATGTTTGGACTTTTTGATCATCGGTACAGATGCTATTTTGATGATCCCTGTGGTATTTCAAAAATGTGAATACACTTTACCCGGTACATTTACATTTACATTTATCAATATATTATTAATATGTGTTTACGTTTAAAGCAGTTATTTTACTCTTTCTCTTACTATTTTTATCAACATAACTACATGATGCATTTACCTGAAATAACTTGAGGTTTTGATTAAAAAAGTAAAGTGTCTATCAATAGATATTGACAATGGCACTTCAAAAAAGTGTGGGTGCTTATGACAACATGTACCTGTAGTCATTATATTGGTGATGTAGGGTTGATATAATAAATGTGTTAATGACAAAACATCTCAAACTATAAGAATATTAAATCGTTATACGTGAGATTCAGTAAAGATAGTTGTTCAGATCGCAATAGTTATATATACACAATAAGGAATAATGGTATTTACCGTGTGTATTGGTGGATATAGTGGCCTTATATTTTGCATTTTCCACATTGAACTTGTTTGAAGAAATGCTTGTAAGATCGTCGAATGTATAATTAGAGGTGCCTCAGGATAAATAAAAAATGTAAATATTCACAAAGATCAGCGCTTTATAAAAAATCATCAAAGAAACTTTGGACTAATATATCGAGTCGTAAAACTAATAAAATATTGACACAATTATTATGCTTCAATGTAACAAAAATCTAAATTAAAACAAAAGTTGTATTCACTATGCACATTGTTAACTTAGGTATCATTCTAATATACTCAATTAATCTACGTTAAGCCCTGTTTGATAATTATTATACAATTATATTGAAATTATGATTATGAACAATTTTGTCCATGTGTGAGTTAATTAATAAACGTATGTATTAACATGGAACCTTAAAAATGTTAACTTACATCAAATGTCATAAGACGGAAAATAAAATAGCATGTAACATACATGCAATAATATAAACATTAAACATAATACAAAGTAGTATTAACATGTTTACATACCGTTATTATACACGAAAACGTTTGCAATATGGCTGTATTCGGGAAGGCTTTTTGGGAATGTGGCGCATTTCCACCGATCACCTTCATTGTGTTTGTCTGCATACCACTCGATGTGTTTTCACACACTCACGCTGTACGGTTTCCGTAGGTACCATGGTAGATACCTCACATTGTGTATCAGTTTGTTTTACACAAACTTTTTAAATTAAGTTATTGCCACGTACTCTGTAAATCCTCCTCAGCCCTGGTGTTTTATCGGCGACGATACACGAAATGTCCAGTGTAGTCTCAAATACTAATTTGATGGCTGTTCGTGGCGATTGCGATGCTGAAAAAGTTGCTATTGTGAATGATACATAATGTTATTTCATAAAATGTGTATCATAAAGGTATACAAATAAAAACGAATTATAAATAATAAGTTTACTAATTAAGCATAACATTCGATAAATAATTATGCAGAAACTTAAACATCATAATGTTTTGTTTTCCCTATCCTTAAATATACATACCTTATGTAGAAAAAAAAGAAATTGCAAAACGAAAACAAGATTGTTTGACCTTTACAACAGACAAAAGTAATTATAAGTAAACTGTATAACCTTTGCTATACCATCATATTGCAAGACACGTTCATAATCCCATGTTTAAGTCTTTGTTTTACTTACATGTGCATTATTGTTTTTTCATACGGCAAATTTTATTTGGACAACTGATTAGTATATATACACTCATTTGTTGTGTCATTAGAGTTACTCTTTCTTATTAATTATAGTCGTATCTACTCCCTATTACAAATGTCGCCAAATGTTATAATTACTTATTTATATTATGGATGTGGATGATATGTTTATAAGTACATATCTTGTGATTATTGTAAACATTAATGCAAATAAAAAAGTATGCGACAAAAAAAACTACAACAAATAGTAACTTACATCCAACAATAGAAATCCAAACATAGCAGTCCACATATTGCAAACATAATTGTGAATGGTAAATCTACAGTATACATATACAAATTCACTGTAGGTATGTTAGTTTGATGTTCACTTTATTGCAAACAGAAGTACAAACATGGAATGTCCATAACAATCCATTAAATGCCTTTACTGTATCTGCACTTAAAAGGTTTTTCAGTGTTACAATACCGGGAAAGAGAACCAGGACAATTATTCGACACTCACACAAACAAAGTTTATGTTTAAAAATATAACAACGTATAAGCCGTCCATTTGACCCTTTAACGTTTAGCAATCCATCAAAAGAAAATAATTAAAATTTTCCGGTTAAATAGTTCATACAATATATTCGTTAGTGCAACAATAAAGCATATGGCAACACACACACATTTGATTAATGGCTTGACTTCCATTTCATACAAAACGCCGACTCCAGTAAAAAGTGTATTATGGATATGCTCTTTGTTTGCGTGGTGATAAGTGTGCGTTTAATATGTATCTAATCTCTATGCATACTAGTCTGCAAAATTAACCTTATTAAATATACATTTACGGATATTAATAACTTTTTAAATTGCTCTTTAATTGACAAACACCCACTTAAGCGCACTCATGTTAAGATGGTTGCCAACAAAAATTTACATAAGTGCTCCATGCGATTAAATAAGGCCTTAAACCCATTGGCATTAAAATAAATGACGCCTTTACATATACATATACAACAAACACGAACAATCTATGTACGAGTCACAAGTTAAATATGTATCGATGTATGAAATTAATATTGAGAAGCCCTTACTATATAACAAGAGGACACAGATGATCGGTTAAGGTACTTCTCCGACCCCAGATTTTTCAGTCCCTACTAAGGACCCCAGATTTGTCGGTCCTTACTAAGGAGACTTCTCGGAAAATAGATTTTTCGGACTCCATAAAAAACGTATCGGCTCCAAAATTAATTTGAGATAAACTCAATCATTATTAATATTTGTTCCGTGCATAAACCGATCATATACTGCCCCAAGCATCACAAGTGATACGTGAATAACCTAAATACTAGTCATTTACGTAAACATATTTGATACAGGAATGTGTCAGTCACATTATAAAAAAAAAACATTGTCAGAAAATAATAGCAGGGACGAATGAGAAGTAAATAAATGGCGGCGCAGGGGCATGGCTCAATAATAGCCCCGGCAAAGAGATAATGACCGGAGGGCTTTATCGAGCCATGCCACCGCGCCGCCATTTATTGACCTACATATGTTTTATTATCATTCATATGTGTTTCTTATAACAGTCGTGTCATCTTTCCAATTTATAACATATTTAAATTATTGTCAAAAGAAATATAAATATACACAGTGTTCACGCTTTTTCATGTTTATTTACATTTTGACTTATAACCAGTACATTTTATGATATTTTAAGTAAGCATTTCTTATTCTTAGATGCGAGCACAGACTATTTTCATGACACAACATGTGTGAACGTAGCTTTAAAATGTATTCAATCAGTCAATTTTACCTTGACATATCTACATTCGCTATATATGTAGATCTGGTGCATTTCGATTAATCTATATCTGCGTAAAATATAAAACGTTTCACAATATGAAAATTACATTTGTAGATTTGTATTCCAATGTTGTTCTTGTGTATGACAAGTAATGTCCAAGCAAAGCAAAATGGCTTATATTGCCCATGTGGGTGCTATCGAGGACATTTAGAATGTAAACGTCATCACTAGAAATGTCATTTGTTTCAAAATAACCTGAACCTATATTTATTTTCTTTTTTCTTGTGGAGTTTAAATTTGATGTATCATAATATATAATGCATTGGTGTGAATTTATTATAAGATTTAGGTAAAAAAAGCTGACGTATTAACGTCTTCACCTGTTTTGTTAAAAAATTAAAAGGAGTCTACAGGACCTGTTAAACTTTCAGCCTATGAATTGTAATGTACTGTAGACTAGGTAAGGTGCATTCATTATGTGGATCTAGTCTTACTACCAAAGCACTTCTAATGCTAAAGCATAATGCTATTGATTGTGTTTGGTGCGTGTTGGCTTTATCGGCGACAATAACAGAACTTCTTGAAGCCACAGGGATTTTGTCTCTCTTTACTTTATATTTTAGTTTTGTGGCGTTATGTTATATCCAGTGTAAAGTAGTGTCCGCCATTTTAAGCTTCGTATTGGTTGTTTGAGACTGCTATAAGGCTGTCTCAAAATGTTGATTTTCACGTTGTCAGCCATCTTTGGAGTGGAGTGACGTCCAAGGCGCGCGTGCAAAAGATCGGCGGGGCAATTATCATAATCTGCTTAAGCGGGGCACATTTCTATAATTACATTTGAGGTGTATAATGGAGATGTTTTACGTTCAAAAATGTAACTATATATATTAGCATATGTATTAATGAACGTTATTACATGTATATATATCAGACAAGTGTATATAGTTATGTTAATTAATATACTGTATGTATCATTAGTATTGCACATAGTGTATTCATGCTACACACATGAAGTTAAAGTAACATGAATGATATTTCGACGTATTTACGAGACTTCTTTCACCACATTTTACTTAGTAAAGATGTTGAAAATGTTAAAAACTGTAATAACATCTACTGGAGAAGGTGATGGAAAGGTGCAATTATAAATAATTCTTAATAAAACGCAACCATAATTCAAATATAAATTAATATGCACAGTAAGTTTATAAATATAAATTCCCCATTTATTGAAGTTCTCTGATTCATGATTTTCCGGACGCTAATTGATGCGTGTGCATTAACACAGCTTTAACGCGCGCTATTGTCAGAAGGATTTTATTAATGATACATTATTATGATTTGTTGTTTCACCTATGGTACAAATAAATCCTTTCCGTTTCTGAGGAAGTTTATGAAAAAATGGGTTCAAAATAGTTGTTTAAAATGTTAACAATAAAACATACAAGGCCCTTTTCGAACACTGAAAGCCCTTGCCAATCTTACGACAATTACAGCCTGCTTCTTTTCGTAGTGTTCGGCCCTTTCCGTGACTTTCTATGTTTGAACCTGTAAGGGCCTTCATAAAGTCAATATTTCTTAATGATGGAATTTGATGATAATGGTAGTATGCACATATTTTACTAGTTATCTTATATCATACTGGTATAGTTGAAAACATACAAACAACAATAAAACATACGAGGCCTTTTCCGAACACTGAAAGCCCTTTTCGAGGAAAAAAAGTGTGGGTGCTTATTACATCATGTACCTGTAGTCATTATACTGGTGATGTAGGGTTGATATAATAAATGTGTTAATGACAAAACATCTCAAACTATAAGAATAATAAATCGTTATACGTGAGATTCAGTAAAGATAGTTGTTCTGATCGCAATAGTTATATATACACAATAAGGAATAATGGTATTTACCGTGTGTATTGGTGGATATAGTGGCCTTATATTTTGCATTTTCCACATTGAACTTGTTTGAAGAAATGCTTGTAAGATCGTCGAATGTATAATTAGAGGTGCCTCAGGATAAATAAAAAATGTAAATATTCACAAAGATCAGCGCTTTATAAAAAATCATCAAAGAAACTTTGGACTAATATATCGAGTCGTAAACCTCATATAATGCTGAAGTTTTGTATAAAACTTATAAAATATTGACACAATTATTATGTTTCAATGTAACAAAAATCTAAATTTAAACAAAAGTTGTATTCACTATGCACATTGTTAACTTAGGTATCATTCTAATATACTCAATTAATCTACGTTAAGCCCTGTTTGATAATTATTATACAATTATATTGAAATTATGATTATGAACAATTTTGTCCATGTGTGAGTTAATTAATAAACGTATGTATTAACATGGAACCTTAAAAATGTTAACTTACATCAAATGTCATAAGACGGAAAATAAAATAGCATGTAACATACATGCAATAATATAAACATTAAACATAATACAAAGTAGTATTAACATGTTTACATACCGTTATTATACACGAAAACGTTTGCAATATGGCTGTATTCGGGAAGGCTTTTTGGGAATGTGGCGCATTTCCACCGATCACCTTCATTGTGTTTGTCTGCATACCACTCGATGTGTTTTCACACACTCACACTGTACGGTTTCCGTAGGTACCATGGTAGATACCTCACATTGTGTATCAGTTTGTTTTACAGAAACTGTTTAAATTAAGTTATTGCCACGTACTCTGTAAATCCTCCTCAGCCCTGGTGTTTATTCGGCGACGATACACGAAATGTCCAGTGTAGTCTCAAATACTAATTTGATGGCTGTTCGTGGCGATTGCGATGCTGAAAAAGTTGCTATTGTGAATGATACATAATGTTATTTCATAAAATGTGTATCATAAAGGTATACAAATAAAAACGTATTATAAATAATAAGTTTACTAATTAAGCATAACATACGATAAATAATTATTCAGAAACTTAAACATCATAATGTTTTGTTTTCCCTATCCTTAAATATACATACCTTATGTAGAAAAAAAAAGAAATTGCACAACGAAAACAAGATTGTTTGACCTTTGCAACAGACAAAAGTAATTATAAGTAAACTGTATAACCTTTGCTATACCATCATATTGCAAGACACGTTCATAAGCCCATGTTTAAGTCTTTGTTTTTCTAACACTGAAAGCCCTTTTCGAGGAAAGGGGCCCTTTCCGCTATTCAGTAATACCGCGCTAGAATTAATTCTCAGGCACGACAGTCGGTCAAACTAATACTTTTACACAATGATAAAATAATAGGAAATATAAGCTCCATCAAGTTTGCTAATATTCTTTGGCTTATTTATCAAAACAATACCAGAAATTTACCACTTGTTCTTGTCACAAGAAACCTTAACACTACTAACATTCAGACGTGACGCGAGCTCAACAGCCAAAATTGTACGACTGTCGTGCCCGTGTATTGTAGCATTATACTTGCTATTTATAGAGCGCGCCGATTATGTAGGCTAAACAAAAAAGTTATTTCATTATGTTAATGAATATGACATTCTGATCATGACACACAATAAGTACAATTGTTCATAATTATGTTCAATTTAGAGTGTATGCTTATAACTGAATGTTAACCGCTTATGTAAACAATCAAGCAAATATAAATCCTCAAAAGTATGCAACAGTTATTGTTATACATTAAACTATTGTTGTAAGTGTGCATTCCCTAAAATTAGAAAATTATACAATTGCTAAATGTATACCTCTAATAAAATCTGATTCTAAAAGTGAAACACTACCAAAAATACTCAGTAAAAAAGATAATACAACTGTATGAACACATTAACTAAAATATCAGATTAACTAAAACACTCTTGTTTGTTTAAACTCATTGATGCTAATAATTTTAGCACATAATATACAATGTATTTTACAATCAGAAACAAATGAATCACATGAAGGGTGCATATTTAAAAAAATACTACACACATCAGTTTTCTATTTCAATATGGATATATGCCAAACATCAGTATTAAACAACTGAAATATTGTACATGTGAACTCTCAAAATTGATACAAAACATAATTCATAGTACAACCGGGCGCCAAACCTATTATTTAGCCCTTTCGATTTTAACCGCAAAGAAATACGATTGTAGATACAACTAACCTTGGTATACTTGTACTTTCTAAGACCAGCATTGCTTTATAACTTAATCGTTATCCGATAGACGGTGTATAATGCATTATTATGATAACACATGCATTCGTTACATTATATATCGCTATTCATGTGAATTAATTTTTTACATGGAATGTGCAATCATGGAACATGTATCATGTATTCATACAACACATATTTTTATTGTCATCAATACATGATCTTAATGAATTATGTTCATATCTATAATACAGTTCCCTAGACATCGACAAGTCGCTGACCAGTAACTGTTCGCTTGAACTTTTCTATTTTTCGTGGTACGAAAGGACATTTGTCACACTCTAGTTTAATGTTTATTCATGCATAAACAAAAGAAAACGATTCATGATATCAACATTTATTTCAAAGCATTGCACATACAAGTCTGTTCGGTGAGATAACTAATTAAAATAAGATACACAACACATAAACGCTCAAACTTCAGTAAATTCACAAATTTATTTTGTAAAACATGTAATGGCACTTTTCTAAAATCATCAATTTACCCTAAGACATATAAAAAACTAGGTCCAACTTCTGGAACTATGTACACATTTTAATGTTTATTGAACGTGAATTACGAAGTCAGGTAGGATATTTACTGTTGTTAGAGGAGTATATATGTAAACTGTTTGGGATGTTTCCCTTTGATCATTTCTACTTAATTTGATTGGTTTGTTGTTTTTATAGCAACGTCATGTTGTAGAAATAGTAAAATAAACATACTGATTGACAATTTAAGTTGATAATGTTACACACAACGACAAATTACTCGATACTTTTAGCAATGGAAGTTACGTTGGTTTTGATTTTCTATATTTTCCAGTTAAGTACACACTAACTAAATGTATCAACATCAATGTTATAATTAACTTGCATTCGAAGTTTTTAAATGTATACTTCCAATAAAATGTGATTCTTAAATTGAAACATTGCCAAAAATAGTCAGTAAAGAAGATAATACAACTATATGAACACATGAACTAAAACATCTAATTAACTAAAACCCTCATATTTATTAAAACGCATGAATGCTTATAATTTTAACACATATTATACAATGTATTTTATTATCAGAAACAAATGAATTAAATTAAGGACGCATCTTTCAAAAAAAGACTACACACATCAGTTATATATTTTAATATGGATATATGCCGAATATCAGTGTTAAAAAACTGAAATAGTGTAAATGTGAACTCTCAAATTTGATACAAAACAAAATCCATATTACAGATGGCGCACAACTCATTACTTAGCCCTATCGATATTAACCGCATAGCAATACACTTGTAGGTACAACTAACCTTGGTATACTCGTACTTTCTAAGACCAGCATTGCTGCATAACTTACTCGTTTTCCGATGAACGGTGCACAATGCATCTGTATAGTATCTCATGCCTTCCTAACATTATCTATCACTATACTCTATCATGATATTTTTACATGGAATGTGCAACGATGAAACATGCATCATCTATTAAAACAACCGATATTTTTAAATGCCATAACTACACGATCTTCATGAATTGTGTTCATATCTATAATAAAGTTCCCTTGATACCGACAAGTCGCTGACCAGTAATTTTTCCCTTCAGCAATGTATCGGATTGCTTCGTTTTTCGTGGTACGAAAGGGCATTTGGCACACTCCAGTTTAATGTTTATTAATCCATAGATAAAAGAATATTATTCATGATATCAACATACATTTCAAAGTATTACACATACAAGTATGTTCGGTGAGACAACTTATCAAAATACGATGCACAGCAAATAAACGCTCAAAATTCATTAAGTTCACACATTTATTATTAAAAGCAAGAAATAACATATGTTCCTAACAACAACGTTAACTTAAAAACAAATAGTTCCAACATTGGAGTTATGTACAAATTTAAACTGATGTTTCTTGCATGTGAATTACGAAGTCAGGTAGGATATTTACTGATGTTAGTGGAGTAAATATGCAAACTGTTGGGTTGTTTCCCTTTGATCATCTATACTTAAGCTGATATATTGGTTTGATTTTATAGCAATATTATATTAATGGTAAACTAAAATAACTGGCTTACAATTCCATTTTCATTTTGTTACACCCTAAGACAAATCGCTGGACACATTTAGAAATGTTTAGTCGGGGTTTGTTCTGCTAGATTGTTTTCCAGTTCCTTACACAATAATTTAAATTGTATCAAAATCAACATAATAATTGACTTGCATTCGAATTTTTGAAATATTCATATTCGGTTCAACAGACAATACAAATATATCAACATATTCTCTAAAAAATACATGTATGTTAAAAATACATTAATACTAAGCAGGCACACAAATTATATAATGTATTTTACTATCACCAACAAATGAAACAACTGAAGAGTGCATATTTCAGAAAAATTACTATGTGTTTGGCTTTCTTTTCAATATAGACATATGGATATATATGTTTAAAACTGAAATATTGTAAATGTAAAATCTCAAAACTTATTCATAACAGAATCATGATTACAACTTGGCGCCTAAACTCACACAATTGAAATACACGCACACTTAAATATTAACCGTATATCAAGAAAATTGCAGATAAAGCTTGACATTTACGTACTGTTGCATAACTTAATATCAATCGGTTGGGCGGTGCATAATGCAACAGTAACACAAATGATTTACATACATATGAATGTGTTTGTGTTGCTGTTTGGTTTACATTTATTATAATAAAGGCTTTATTTAAGCATCATCTATCACCAACGATGTCATTTTGCTTTCTTTGGTAAGCTGTTCGTTAAATGTATTATTGGGGTTTTGTTTTTTATGTTTATTGGAATATGCAGCTGTGAAACACAAATTCATAATCTAGTACTCTTGTATTATATTATACTCAAGATCTTTCTGATCAGTCAATTCTTCAGATTAATTTGTCCGACTCCTACAATTTACGTATATACATTCAGATATACGCAGTTATGTTTATTTTGAAAATATATTATACATGTATCTAGAAAACATAATACAATACAAATTAATTAAATATCTTCGTGCATTATACACAATCAGATGAATATTTATATTATCGTGATAATTCACATACAGTATTCGAATTATTCAACACTCATCGCACAGATAAGACCAAATAGCAGACACACACATATTTATTACTGATATGTAATAAAGAAAATAATACATAAATAAACTACATCTGCATTCAGATCATTTGACATAGATCGATTGTCGTCTGTAACCTTTAAATGAGTAGCGTATATTTCAATATAGTGTAAAAATATATTAACACTATCTAAATTCTCATAAACTTATTAATTAAACCGTACATCAATTGTATATTTATATTATCATGTATGATTTTCACAGAAATATATTTGCCCGTTAGTATTGATATATATTTTGTATTCAATTTGCATCATAATTACATAATGGGACTTTAAAGTTAAACCATGGCAACTGCGCAATATTTTCTATGAATGCCATTTAAATGACGGTTGCAAAGCAAATATTCTACAAGATAAATGCATAAGCACACACAACATAGCATTTTTTTTCTAATAACATAGATTAAAAAATAATAAGTCATTGGCTTCAAAATTGAACGCTTGGAAAGTTTGAAAACATTTGTTTTCCTTGCTATGAAATGAGTCCACTTTTGTGGTCATTACGTTTATTTATTTAAATATATTATAATACATACAGCGCGTTTGACCAACATTTTAATGTATCAATCCTACTATCGTGTTTAGTAACTTTCAGGACCTATTTGTGGTGATTATTATAATTGAGCCATGATATTTCTTTAAAAAAAACAACAACATTGATACGCTTTGGTGTTTTGAATATCAACTTAAAAAAGTGTCTGATCTGGTTTAAACATATATTATAAATAAAGAAGGAGGCGCAGCACATTGGTTCGATTTAATGGCGTTCTAAATCGCGAGTTGTTGTAAATGTGATACAATAATAATATGTTGCATTTGGAAAACACCGTTGTAAAGTAAAAGCAATGTGTCACTTTCCATTCCCGATCAAATAGAAAACTGTACTACATGAATACATACAACTATAAGTAGAAGATGCGATATGTATTTATTAAATATTGTAACATAAATTAAACTTTCTAAAAACTGTACGATCCAAAAGCCAATACATATTTAAAACGATAAAATTAAGTTTCTTAAAACAAACAGTTATGGTAAATCGAACGTTTACATACAAATACAGATACAGGAAAACCAATTCCAACTTACAGACATTGGCAGAAAAGGGGTCTGTTCAGCCGGGGATATTTCACCGTCCACAACCTAGTTGATATACAACATTGTTATATCATTTTATCAGTAGAATGTATGGACATTTTAAAGGTATACAAATGCAATAAACAAGACCCATTGTTTAACTGCAGGAGGAACTAAGAATGTTTCACTTATTAAAATACGCTTTTTATTAGAGAAAATATAGTTTTTCAGCATTGTATAATAACCCATTTCTTCGTGCTTCAAATTCAAGCTAACAACAATAAAAGCTCTAATTCGGTTTCATCGATGTATGAACGGCCACCAATTTGTTTAAAAAGTGCCAAAATTTGATCCAGCATGCAAACGCAACAAACGCTTTGAAGTTCGATTAATGCCACTAACCATGTTACGTTATTCGTTTGATGCTATTTCAAACTCATTGTACATATCAACATTTATCATAATTTAATCATATTACAAAAATACCATGTTTAGATTAGTTATGTTAATTGTGTATCATCGTCATTGAACTAATAGTTTCCCTCCTGATGCAAACATAAACACTCGCGAAAATAGTTCTGCATTAGTTCTGCATTTGCCATTAGCATAAGACTCGCTTCTCATTAAAAGCAACGCATAATAACTACTAAGCATTAGACCATCAAGTAAACTAAGGGTTTGCCTGTTAAAACAAACCTAAACACACTCAAACATAATTATGTAATAGCCATTAAGACAAGACTCGCTTCTCATTAAGAAAACTCAGTGTAGTCTACTTAACATTAGAACCACAAACGAAATATAAATTGCCTGAACTATTTTTGAGTTCATTAAATTAGTTCATATTAGAATAAGGAAAGGTGATGTTTATACGGTATTTTCATTAGAAATGTACCTATTGATATCGCTTTTTATCATTTAACAACGGTATCTTCGTTTTATTTCCACAACCAGGATTAAGCAACTGACATGTAACATTATTCGTTGGTTTAATCGTCGAACATTGCTTGGGAACGGTCAACTCATACTTCCCGGTAAACGGTATATGTTGAAAACAATTTAACTACCCCATTAATGGGCTTTCACTAAGCAATATATCCGTTTTACTTACAAGTGGCTAATGTTTTTTTTAATTATTCAATGTATGCATTCTGCAACATGCAAAATATTATATGGGTACACATATTAACAACTGCATTTTATTATTAACAAGTCGAGTCATGCGACGTATTTGGTTCGTTATATTGATGTATTTTCAACGTGTACACAATACGTCGATTTAACATGTTTTGTATAATACATACTCGGCAACACAAAAATAAATAACAACACTTGTCTTGAGCGTCTGTTTTGCCGCTTGTATATCCTGTAATGTAATGTTGTATTGTTTTACATCGAAACTAAAGTTCACGTCATACAAGTATTAAAAAATTGCTAACTAATTTCTATTGTATATTGTATCTGTTTTATAGTTCTATATGTATTCCTTCTTCTATAAATGTACGTATGTTTCATCTCAACAGACCGCCGATAGTCGATGCAATTGTAAACATCCTCCAGAGTGTGACATACATACATGTAGTATATTTTTTTATTTTTCAGTATACAACATAAATGACTTGCTTGTATGTGGAGATCATTCGACTTATCTTCATGTATATCCTAAAATAAAAATTCGATCAATCTTACTTTGTGTACCATATTCAATTGTTATGCATATTTAAATGTACAGCAACTTACGTGATAAGGTTATTGCAAAATCATAAATTATTATATCAGTATTATTATAGTAATATTAAGTCATACACTATCAACAAACATGAAGTGATTCACCAGTCGATTTGAGTGCAAACTATTAAACTGCAATACAATGATGCTTTTCTGAGTTTATTCGTCTAAAAGGACTAATCTTTATCACTTACAACAGGCACATGCAGCTGAGTCATACCCTACAAAGAAAGAAAAAAGTCGAGTTTAAATATCTGGGCCCGTATACACAAAGCTCCTTAGGGAAACATTAAGAACATTTCTTAAATGTATACAATTCCTCAAGGCTATGGCTGTTTCGTGTATACGTCTTTTTAAATTAAAACGTTTTAATGTTGTAAATATTGCTTAGAAGTTTGGTATTCTGCCGTTTTGTAACCTTAAATCGTCGGATTTCATCTAGAAAATTGATCCACAATTTCACTTAAGTTTAACTTAAGTTAAGATTTCCCTTAGGAGCATTGTGAATAGCAGCACTGAGCAAGATATACACTTGTTGTGAGTGCATGCATGTTTTTCTGTGTATGCGTCTAAATGTAACACCTTATTGTACAAAAGGATATGTGCCTTTGGTTTGCATAATTATTTGTATTATACCTCACTTTTGTTTACAATGATAAATCCCATTACCCGAGAAAGAGATATTTTGACTGTTCAAACATTTTGACAAGTGACCAAACGAAATTGACTGTCAGGTCATGTGACCGCGCTGACATTTTGAATATCATCAAAGGGCAAGTAACTGATTCAATTTAGTAAGTAATAAATAATCAAAACAACAACAACACTTTACTTTAAAAGAAAAGTGTTTATGAAAATATCACGAACATAACTTGTATACAGTGTGGATCTACTCGGGGATTATTATATGTTTCTCATTGTGTCGTCCAATATGGAAAAGTATATGAATAATAAAAATTGGACGGTCAAGTGGTACGAATGTCGACAGCTGATGACACAAATATGTATATAACATATTATGGATCTGTTTTAAAGGACAAAACCTACAGAAATAGACATAGGATCATATTAATTTATAAACTGAAAAGGAATTGATATAATGATCTCCTATCAACACAGTTTAGATATTTTAAGAGGAATACATGCTTTTAGTTGAACAGGTGTCTTCTAAAATGTAATACATTCAGAATTACCTTAAGCTTGTTTCACGCTCTGCGTAGCATCCATCGTATAAATCCTGTAATAAAATAGTAGTAAGGTCATACATAAAATCCCCATATTATTGTATAGTGTGAATTAGATATGTAGTATCATGATCTTAAATAAAAACAAATAAGTAAATGCTAACAACTATAATATGTAGACTTTGAAATTATGTTCAAATCCATTGTGCAGTTTGCTGAGAAAAAATGTTTACAAACTGCTCAAAGTAAACCATATTTATATGCCGCGTCCCTGGCGATTATACATAGTTAATTGTATCGCAATTTGTCTGCTAAATAAGAGGGCAACTCGATAAAAGTTGTCTAAAAATATGCCAGTTACTTAAGAGCATTTGGGAAATGCCACCAAATGAACAAATGGCATAAAATAACTACTTGCTCTATGTATTGTAGATGAAATTAATTCTGAAGATCGGTTAAAGGGAGACTACTATTGAAGTAAATATTTATATGTATAATTTGGCTACCTATCAAAGTACAACTCTACGTTATCTTTGTTCAGCAACTCATTTTAATCATACAACTAGGACTAGTAGTATACATTGTCTATACTTTTGCAAATCATGTATAAACTGATTCGAAATACTAATACACTTAACGGTATATACAATATAAGTGAGCAATTATTACGGTATCAGTGGCCTAGAGCAGTTTTCCTTGGACATGCATTTGACCTTATTTGTGTGTGTATATATTAGTATTGGATTGAAGCATATAAGTTTAATATGCTTTTATTACGGATTTAATTGTTTGTGAATGTTAATACGTCAAGTTTGCAACCTGATGGCTTCCACATTTTGTTTAATTATTGAAAGAATTAAAGGTAAGCTTTGTTTCGCCGTCGAAAAGCTTTAATCGTCTGTATGCCACAAGCATGACATGAGCTCAATCACACTATTTATTTGAACAGCTGCATTGATGGGCATGCATTCTGAATTTAAATTAGCAGCTCATATGAAAACAATAAACGATTAAGAAACATTATTTATAACACAATTTATGTCATTTCAATGCAGTTGTGCACCATCGAGCCCAGGTCTGTGTCACATTATTTCGGGAATTGAACATCCATAATTAAGCAAATATAGTCACTATGTATATGTTACTAGGAATTACTAATAAACAATCAGCTCAGTTATACACTAATATAAGTTAAAACACTTGCAATAGCATATTATTATATAAAATTATCAGAGTGATGAATTGCACGTACAAACGTTGATCTGAACGAAGAAAAAACCTCAATAAGCATTTATCTAATGTGCTTTGCAAATACTAATCTATATCTTATGTTCCCATTGTCTGTTAAACGTTTTTGATGAATATTATGCTCAAACTAGAACAAATGGCTGTAAATGTACCTTGGTCGATGTATGTATTCTGACGTTAAGGTCGAGCGCCTTATGGTCGTCCTATAATTGATATATTATATTTGAATCTAGAACGTGACTACCTAATGTAGTGCGGTAAATATCTGTAAGTTACATGTACACTTATCGGTAAATGTGTTTTCATGTATTCAACAAATAATTTCTTACATAGAGATAATATCCATCATTCCACTATACTGATAATAAATGCATAGCTGAAAAACAGCAACAACACTAACACAACGTCACTACAATCATCGGCTAACACACTTTTGTACACATTGACATTAACATCACATATATATTTATATTGGTATGTGCACATTAACTCTGCTGGAAGATGTTCTTCTGGCTGAACTAAAGAGGCATACTATCTGCTTTCATCATTTAACTTTATAACAGGTATAGCAGTTAAAACAACTTGACACGGAAACAGATCATTCATAGTGTAGCATTCCTTATTGTTCGTTCATAATATAGTACAAAATACAAGCAATACCATACCAGATCCATAAAATAATGTAAATGAGTATACATGTCTTCTGGCGGAAATGACCATTAAGATAACGTTGTACTGTTTGTATCATATATGTCCATACAGGTATGTATCGAGGAACATAACTACTTTGCATCAATGACCGACTTTGATACACAATGTGTGTTGTTGGATTTGTTTTAAATTTACACGTGTTTGCAGCATATAACTTTTGGACAGTGTCCTGACAAATGGTTGATGTGTTCATATTGCTTGAGAGTTTATTTCAGGTCGTTTGCTTTCAATTTACAATCAGGCATGACTCTCTGTACAGAGAGATATTTCTTAGACAGCAGAAATACAGAAATAATGGCAAATACTCGTGTCGAGGAGGGCAATTCCGATTTGTCGACCGTCACACTCAGCCTGTTGTTTGCATCGTCCTACAACACAGTTCATATAGCTGAACTTGTTGTTTAGGTGAGTGAAGTAATACTTTTTGAAAACATTAAAAAGGGTAACAATATGGAAACCATTTAGACAGACATAACACGCATTCATCATGAAAAATAAATATAATGCGGATGCTCGAACTTTATTATGAAGTATAGAAGTATTATACAGGAAATTAAAGTTTTGCTTAATATTGGTAGGAATGGTTAAATGTGTAGCAGGAAACAACTCATGTTAGTAAATATTTCTTCCTTGTTAACTGTACCACAGAAGGAATGATTTGAAAGTAAGAGGGGAATAATAATTTCCAATAAACTTACTCAGGAATGTTTCAAAAACATGAGTAAAAAAACACAATCTTGGCTCCGTTTTGTACACGAGACACAAACCATCTGGAAAGTTTTGGTAGAGGACGGTCAAAGGAACCTTTTTTTGTCAAGTAATTTGGACATCTAATGATGGTTTTGTCGATAAAAATGGCTTAAAATACTGTGTTTTCCTAGTGTTAGATATGGCGGTCATCTTGTGCAGTGAAGCTGATAACACAGTGACAACATGAACGCAAATTATGTTTTATCTCTAGCGGCCTCCGTGCGGTGGACCGTAAATATTCAACTATGTTTTATAGAGAACCATCAACCTAACGTTTGTGTGAAGTTACTTCAAAACCTAGCAACCGGTTTAGAAAAAAATGACGTTCAGACATTGTTCTAGTTTAATATATGGCGAACATCTTGTGCAGTGAATTGGAATCATCTGCGCAGGTTTGGTTTAAGATTATGTGAGAACCAGTTGTGTAAAATATAGTACGCTGATAAACGACATCTGTTTTGAATTATAGTTACATAGAAAGAGCATCCACTGTGAGGAAGAGACGATTGTTGTTTACGAACTAGAACATAATATGAAACATCATTTTAATGGTAATGTAAAGAACATGTTTACAGTAGTATTATATAAATGAATTAAGCATATGGTTTAGTAAATCATTTGGTAGCTATAAGTTGATATATCCACTCTATTCTTATCATCGCTGTTAAAATAACAGCAACAACCCATTACTATATTATATGACAAGTACTGAGCGAAGGGGCTAAATAGTTTCAAAATGTGTTTTTATTTAAAGTTATATTACCTTTGATGTATGTATACACTACTGCTAGGATGGTCACAATCACCACAGCCGCTGCACATGGCGCTACGATCGCCGTGATTGAAACAGGTGAGTGTACATTTGGAACAGATACGTGTACGTTGATCGTGTCGCCCTTGTTGTATGTTGAAATCTGCTGCTGAAAAATGTAAATCATCAATCCAATCAACAGACGTTAGAGTATGCAGTTGCGCGTCAACGTATCAAACTTTAGCACATAACGGTGCTATATCTAATGAGTATACAACCAAAAGACCATAAAGGACTAGCATTTAGTTGGAACAAAACGGATGTCACAGTTACATATAACATTGAAATGTGTTATAAGATGCATCATTTAACTAAATTCCCTTAAATTCACTATAAAGCTTATTTTAATATTTAATTATCAAGGGAAATTGCGTCTTTTTTATATAGTTTTATACGATTTATTATAACCTAATATCAGTTGCATAGTGGCTAAGGATATCAATTGAATGGTGTTTCTGTCATTATGTGAATTCTGCTTATTGATAAATAAACTATATAATATAAGTGCAAAAATAACGACGTATTAAAAAGAGTCATCGATAGTGATACTATAGTGCACTGGTTTTGTTATATAGTATTGTAACAAACCTCCAAACAAGTTGTTCTGTACATAAACACTGTTCTGCATTGACCCGACAAGTGCTTTTACAGCTGGCACTGTTTAACGTTTCACAACATTTGTATTGCCCAGGTGTCTTGAAATCCTCCTTTATGAGAATTAGCAATCATCCATCACCGGTGAAGGACGCTGTATAGTATTTTCCCAATGTTGGGTATATCAAATAATAACCCGGTGTAGCCACAATACACTCCGCAATCAGTCGAGCATTGTTTGATGTTTCGGTTTTAAAATGAAATTGTATATTATAAGATTTATATAGACATTCGATCGAAGATACTGTTCTGTTGACTGATGTTTTCAACTTAACTTGGCCAGCGACGAATGGCATTGAAAGAAAGAACCAGGCGTTCATATACATATAAATCTAAACAAAAAATAAACAACTCAACAACGTTATAATGAACTTCCTCTAAATAACATTATACTTACAGTATGTATACAAATACATTTGGTCAATGTGTTCTTTCTTAAATGTTAAATTTTGTTATTAATTTGAAAAATTGTCATTTAACTAGAGATTAACTAAATTAGTTCGGCGTGGTCTTGAGATTTGAGGGAGTCCGATCCACGTGCGGAAAACACACGTTCGGTATGGTCGAACCCGGAGGGTCGCTAAGTTAAGAAGCGAAATAACCAAACGTTGCATTACACGCAAAATTGATTGCGTAATTACATATTTACACATTTACAGCACTTAACTCATTTAACAAGTACTTAAACTAGCCTTGAACAAAAATCTATATTACGGCCCTCAGCATGTTGAATACGATTTAAATATAAAGGAAATACAATGTAGACAATTCCTATGTAATTATTTTGACACGTTATAAGCTGATTGAAGAACGCGCCTGAAGTGCAATTTCCACCAAACATGCACATAGATGTTTTGTTAAATTGTTGATCAAATATCACTTTGAAATGCTGTTATGAAACAACTATTAACGCTTCCCTAATTCAACAATAAATACGAAGGATTTGTCCAATATTAATAACATGCATTTCACTGTCTAAAATCAGATGTCACTGACGTCGTGCAAATGATCACGAAGGTGTTTGTTTGTGATGCAGCTGGTAATAATTAAGCGCAGTAATTGTCGTTACACGATGCCCGTTCTTACTTTGATACAATTCATGTTATTTTGTAATTCAAGATCAAGTAGTGTAACACATTTAAGCTATGCTCATAACTCATTACGAAAGCACTTCTGTATTGTTAATTCAAATTGAATGAGTCACGTGACCGCTTTTGAATTAAACACGTGTTGTATGTTTCACAAATATGTGTTACTCATTTCCTTAAATGTATTATAGAGTTACATGAATTTAATTCTAACATGATACTCGCTATTTTTCATGTAGACATATAACAGCATTATCGTTGTTAAAATACCCATAAACAACTCAAAAAGAAGTTCCGATTCTGAGCGGAGCATAGTAAAAAGTAGTACCAATTACAATTGCAAAAATATATGCCAAGTCCGTAGAATCTCAGTAATTATCGCATTTTGATTGTTTATCGGCCAATAAACAAGTCCCTGATGCGTGGTTATTAAACAACTTGGGCTAGCGCCCTAGTGATTTATTTCCTACGCATCAGAACGTTTGTAAAATCGCAGGGCGTTCCAGCGTGCACATAATGCTCATAGAAAACTCATGCATTTGTTCAACGCCAAATCTTTCGCACAGTTCCCGGTTTAACATCACATTAAATGGCCAATGTTGCCCCTGTGGGCCTTAACACTTTAGCTGTAAAGCATTGTTTTGACATACCTGCCTGAAATATTGCATCGCCGAACATCCGAGCAATCGAAGCTGCGCTAAGCACATCGAAAGGTGCTCACAATAAAATGAAAACGGCTACAAAAGGGCCACGCTGATCCTGGGTTCCGTGGAGGTAATCACGCAACGATTTGTGGGGAATTGAAACCTTAAACCCATTTAGTGATGTATCGTTCTTAATACCGAACAGTGTGAAGTTCGTGCCAGTGTCAGTATATGCAATCTGGACCATGGTAAAGACTAATCGCACAGTGTATAAAATTCCCTTCACAAAATATCGGTTAACTTCGGCCCATTCGCCACTATTCGTAAGTTTAATCGATCTGATTCGAAACATACATTATTTTCGGGAAATAAACGTTACTTTTTGAGTGTTGAGTTATTTTCAATTAAATGTGTAAAATAAATGCTGATTGGTGTTTAAGATGGAGTAAAAATGTAGTTTGAACAAAAACAAGGTTCACTGGCATGGGGAATAACTTCAAATGACGTTACCGTTCGGAATTTCTTGTTACATTCAATCAAGACGTTTTCGCGATAGGTTTGGTGTATTTCATTACACTAAAGTTAACATACTTATTAATAAACGTCTAAGAAGTATTATTATTGAACATAAGTATTTGTATATAAAAACATATCTGCGTGATTGAGATCCGTGCTCATCGCTGTGTAATAACATTCATTCACATGCAAAACTTGGTAAACGTATTCGTCGAGATGGGTGGAGAGCTGGACATCGGTTGATCGAGTTATGTGTTCCGTCGGATTATTTAAAATACTGTCCACTGTGTGAACTTTGGTGTTCCACTGCGGATTTTTGACGAGATCTACCGCTGTAAAAATCATCTGAAAGTTATATATCGGCGAACTGGTGAGGATGGTCTAAGAAACATTTTCTTATCCAAAAACAGTGACAGTTTAAGAAGAGTCACAAGCTTAAAGATGATTCTTGAAGGAAGTTATCATAAAGATTTGTCAGTCTTTTTTTTTTGAAACTCTTGTTAACCTAATGTAATGAAAATGTCAAGTGATTTTTTTTTAAACACACAATTATAACAAATATTATTTTTTCTGTATTTGGTAACCATGGACATGTGAACCCCAGCTAGTTGTTTTTATTTATTTACACAAAACACTATTTCTTTAACATTAATGTAAAACTAATTAAATGTAATAATGCTATTATATATATGTTTTAACATAAGAAGAAAAATGTTGCTTTTTATTTTATCTGCTTTTAATAATTTTCAGGTTTTATAAAATAGGATTGCTTCATTCCAAATGATTTACCTTGAGTTTCGTGTGGTTTACCTATGTCAAGTTACACTTTTTCCCTCTCAGGTGAGATTATATTATATTTTGGTTTTACTTATTTTGGCATACTATTAAATAAAGTAAAAAACGAAGAGAATTGGTGTTTGGCTGTTTTTACTGTTATGTAATCTGATTTTATCCATATGCGTAGCCATATTTAAGGTCATAAATATGTATGGTCAACTTAAGTACTTACGTTGTTTTGTAGGTTTTTTAAATAGTTTTTCAATACATACGTTTTAAATGTATCAAATAAAGCTATTGATGAATACATAACATACAATTTGACAATATGTCAGTCATTTTGGTAAGTGTACACCATAGAAATTCTGGGTTGAAATTGAAAAATGAGAGGTGATAACAAAATCGCATTTCTGTCAAAACGTGTGGTTAGATTTTGTTTATATTTTACAGTTTAGTATCATAATACATTTAATGATTACAGATAAAAATACTGTCACGGCTTAAAACAATTCCCATTAGGGGCGTTCTAACTTAACATCAATGTCAACGCGAGAAGGAAAATTGCTATCATTGTAAGCTATTTAATAGTCAACTTGTTATTAGTAGGCCAACGTAAATAAAATTCATGAATGTTGAACTAGCATAGCTTTCGTGCGTATCATAGGGATAGTAGTACCTAACTAACACAGTAACCAAATAATGTATTTCTGGTGCCTGAGCAATACCAAGACCTTTGTATACGTGGCTCACTGCCGCACACGCTGTCGGTAATAGTGTTTAGAGTTTATTGCTTTATACATTGGACATCTATCAATGAGTATACAATACATATTATACGCACATATTAACAAAACATCAGTCACGTAACTAGTATGTAAATAAAGTACACAACAAGCACATTTACACATAACATGAATAACAGCGAGAGGTGTATCATTATTCCCCCTGTAATACGACCATTACCGAATATTTCTATCTTACACATGTGTAAGATAACAGTTTGAGCGTTTTCATTGGCTACATATTATTTGACTGACCAATCGCATGACGTTAATTGGTGAAATGACGTCGTCAACATGAAATTACGTAACGGCAGTACACAACTTTGAGAGCTTACCAACTTATTTTGGTACAATTATAAGGGTTTTATTTCGTTTAAAAGCATCTGATAAAAAAGATCTGACATTCGTTGTCATTTAATATAATATTTTACTTAAAATCGTCCAGGAAATAAAAGTAAGCTCGACAAAGGCTATCTTACTAACAAAATTATTGAACTCGTTTAATAAATTATGGTATGAAATGACAACTTGTGTCAGATCCTATAGATATACATGTATACGATTATTAAGAACATTAATCGTAGTGCAGATTAAACAAATTTTGGAATTTAAAAGCCTTATTAACATATACTGCAATGTTATTATTAGCTCGATTATTTTCGGGCTTCATTAACTCAATAAATGTATACATACTTGGTATTTTACAATAATATTTATCAATATACAACTTTCTAATTTCTGTGTAAAGATAACACTCAAATACAAAGTGATACTCGTCTTCTAGTACATTGCAACTATTACATCGTCTTTCATCAAATGGAATTAAAACAGGTTTATGCCATCTTCCAGCCTCAACATTTAATATATGTGAAGAAACTCTAAATCGACTAAGGTCATAACTAAACTTACATATTTCAACATTTGACAAGAAGGGTTGCAATTTAAAATAAAGCATTGTATACATTCTAGCTCTAGACGAATTATTAAGCTTAGACATCCAATTTTTTAACATTCATCGTTGAATCTTACCTTTATCACAGACAGAAACGTTGCATCATCAACGACACTTTCATTTAGGCATTCATATTCAACATCAAGGGATTGTATTAATTAATATACAGATTTAGCCATTATTTTACTTGTGGCTTACTTTCCATTTCATTACACGTATTGTTGTACACACATTTAACATATTTACATTCCTCTAATTAAACTATTTATAAGAGATTTTTTATTAAATCTTCCACCTGTCCTTAACATCATTATCTTTGTCTTGGTATAAGTAGCACTACATTTCCATCTGTCTCCATTTTTTTTTACTGAAACCAGCTTGAACTTTCATATACACATGATATTTGTTCAGCCCAAATATTTAACCTACTATTTGTCAATTGAGTAAACAATTTACCAAAAGTGTTTAACACTGTAATACCCCTTTAATAATTGACATTGTCCTTTTATACCTTTTTATATAATGGAACAATCCAGCCTTCTGGCCATGTCTCAGGAAAATGTCCACTTGATAAATTAAATGCACTTATAGCAATTAATATATAATAACAATAAACTGCATATTTAAACAAAAATCATTCAATGGATAATAATCCCGAGCTTCCTTTCCATTGTTTAATTGTTAACAAACGTTAACAATTTTATCACATGTAATGGGTACATTTAATTCTTCAAACATACTGTCTATTTAACCTTTTATATATCTATCATTAAAATACAAATTATCTTCATCTGGTTTATACAATTGAAAATCTGGGTCATTTACAGCTAAAACATTCGAAGAATTATGTGCATGATAAACATTTCTTTTTATCACTAACAAAATATCCTTTTAACATTTTCCATTGAAACTTAGCTTTTGACAATCTTGCATTTACTTATTGCATACATTTTTTTTCATCATATATACATTTCTGTTTTCTAACAACACCTTTGTACACACCACTGGTTCATGTCATGTTTTCCTCTATTAACGTTACAAGGACGGTTTCTATAAATATTCAAATTCTTGTAATAACACTGTCTTTAATATCTGCATTCATCATCAAAACACACAGCATTATTTTGCAAATCCTTATTACCGGTACATTTATCATGGCATTTTATCTTAAATAATGGTGAACAATTATATCACAAAAATAATTCAGATTATCATCCATATCTTCACCTATCTGAGTCGATTCAAGCATTTGTTAACACTTTCGCAATTCAATGATTCAATGTACTCATTTTTACTACATATATGGCAATAACGAACTAGGACGGTCCGAAGTACGAGCCATATGACATAGGAAATACGAAAGCACGCCTGAATGAGATGGCGTTAATCTGAAAACCGTTATTTTTGTCAAACAAATATGAAACATATTGATTACTTAATTAAACGAACACATTGTACAATTCGCTAAACAAAAAATAATTACTGCTTCCGATGACAATCCACAATCATTGATTAATATAGACCGCCATTTAACCTCCAGGCATACAGGCACCACTTCCGGTTTCGACGAGGTTCTGAAAGGACGCCCGTCGCGCGACACGTATTTCTGTTGTTCCGTAAATGTATTGGAGGTAAAACTAACTTTTGTTTTAACATTATGAACAACGGCTAAGCTCTCCATGCTGGAGCAATTACGATTGCAACCGATTTTGAGCCTGTAGGACTAGTAACGCCTGATGTATGAGACACAATGACAGGTTTACATTATTATTTTCTAAAAGCCCAATTTGACATTTGTTCCCAGCACCAGCTTTTTAACCTTAACACATGTGTGTATTGTCAGCTGGCAAATCGATCGATAGTGTGCATCCCCGTAGTTTGTATAGAAACTTGAACAGACCCGGATGTTGTCGCCAGTTTGCCTTGTCCGGCGTGCGCGACCAAACATCCGCCTCCGTGTTCAACTTCCCGGCTATATAAGCAGACTCGAACCAAATTCCATTTGACATCACCTCCGCCCATATAGCAACAGCTATTTGCGACGAACCGGGTCTCGGGTCTCCGATGTGCCTTATGTATGCCGCCGCGGTAATGTGTCAGGCAAGACCGATTGGACTGCCATAAGTACCATAGTTCTCTCTTGTCCAACGATTGGAACAGAATTCGCTTGTTCCAATCTTCCGACGCAACCTTCCCATCGAAAACGTCACCCTTACCCAGATTGGAGGCATTGGTCACGACCTGAGCCTGTGAAACCCACAGCATATCTCATGCACGTTTCAATGTCTATACGAATTAAGCCACCACGTAATTTCCTCGACAACTTTATCGTTAAGAATCAAGTATCCTGCCGTGATTGGACAACAATTTATACTCGTTTCTTAAAACAATTTACAAAGGTAAAACGGCCCAACGATAGTATTTTACCGTCCTTAAATACTCCTTCATTCACTTTATACAGACAGACATCTTGCTCTTATTTAAATTTCACGTGAGTGAGAATATTTTTTATATTCCTACATAGCACACATACACAAATAAACACAATACTTTTTAAAATACATTTTCTGTATTTGGTAAAGCATCTGGACAGTCAACTGAACACAAAGAACGGGGAATTATGTAAATAACAACACTAATAAAAAATATGATTATCTTATTTTAACAGCTCTCAAAACAAACTTATATGCTAAATAGTTAATAAACAAACACATTGTCATAAGTTAAAATAACAACTCTTCATTACAGTCCCAGACTTAAAGATACCGAAGGTCGTTATAAATTTCAAATCCGTATTTCCAATCATTCCTTTTCCATTCTTGCAATTAACATAAAAACATTTGTCAGTGGGCAAATCAAACCAATCAACAACTTCTTTGATAAACTCACTATTCGGACACAAAAACGACCCAAACAATGAAGATTTCCAACATGGACACACTAATATACCAATTGCTCGAGCATGTGCCATTTGTTTAAAACTCTGTGAATAACAAGCTATAGTTGGTACAAACAAGCCACATTTAGTACCCCATTTCTCTGAAAATGCATTAACACGCGAACATGACGGGTTCAAAAATCTAGAATAAAACTGTGGTAGTCTCCATTGTAATAAGATGCAAACCAGTCAACTTCTGGTTCGCCGAATCTCCCAACAACCATTTGAAAAACCACACTGGATATCCTCCAATCATCAACATCTGACAATAAAAATATTGACACATAATCAGCTTGATTATTATTGGAACTAGGAAATCCACTCCATTTGAAGTGAAATTGAATGTTTCATACAAACTTGAAAAATACCATATGCAATATTTTGTAATTCCATTTTCATTGAACATTTTGTAGCAATTTATTTAACCCCTTGGTTATCTGGAAACCATTTCACCTTTTGGTACACAGTAAATGTCTTAATGACAGCGGCACTCTGTACGCAACCACTTATACGCCCCAAGTAGAGGATTTGTACTTTCTTTTTTAGACCAAACACCATGTGAAACCCCATTCGGCGTATTAACTTTGTATCCCGCATAACCCACATCACTAGCATTTTATACACCATCTTAGTGCATACGCTTGATTGCTCAAATTGTTTCTCGTTTATTATAAATAAATTATAATACCAAAACAACAGTTGTTCTCTACTTTCATTACTTAAGAAAATGAATGAATCCCAATGACGAGAATTCACAATATCTACACTTAAATATCTCGTCATTATTTGAGAAATTTGAATAACTAAATACATGGAAATCAGCTGCCCTACAATGCTAGCGACTTCCAAACAGGAACCTTAATCTTTTTCTAAGAGGCAACAACTAACTCTGATATGGTTGAATGAGCTTTACTCAAACGTCGATCCGGTATAGAAATAGTACCATGCAACGTGTCAAGATCACAACCCAAACATCCCATTTCTTGTACCTGATTCCAAATACGCTTTGTCGCATTTGGGATAAAATCAGAACTCAAAATATATCCGAATTGATGCGAGAGCTAATTGTTAAAGCACGCTCGTAAGTGTTACTGTATCCAAAACCATCATCTAAAAACATCGTAACAAGCAATCACTCGCCTCGCAACTTCTTAACCAATGGTAAACATTATTTGCTAAATAAATAGCACGCGGACGATAACCCAAAGGGCAAAACCAAAAACTTATAGTACACAGACTTACCTCCCTTGTCAAACCAGGAAAAAATCATATATGTTGTGTGAGGCCCATAAATCTGTACAAAATGATATGCACTAGTCAAATCAAATTTTATCATAAAACAATCATTTTGAATTTGATCCAAAACTATTTAAATATATTTATACTTAACCGACTGTTTCCATAGATGTTTGTTAATTTCCCTTAAATCTAATATTAGCGCTTTTTGCCTGTACTTTGAACATAAACAGTTAATGGATTCACTAAAAATGGGACCTCAGTACATTTCTCTATTACACATCTATTTTGAAACTCTCGTATAGACTCGCATACAAAATCTGATTCTAAAATAGCAGACTTGTTGTTCTTACAAAATATCTTATTTGGCTCTGTATAAAGTCGAATTGTGTACCCATTTTATATGACATCCAAACCAAATTCATTTGCATCACTTTAAAGCCAAAAATCCAAATGGTTCTTTACTCTACCCTTTACGATTATTACCTTTTGACCCTTTTCGTATTTATAAAAGTCAAGTGTGAAACGTTAATAATTAAACTCATCTTTGATGGTTTCATCGCCAAGTTCTGAGGTTTCACTTCCGTGAACCGGAAGTCGGTTCAACGTTGGCAACTGCTCTGACGTGTGGACAATATCGCCGGAAGTGGGTTGACTCGCCGCACGCAAAGCAGGTGCCCGGGGCAGCAGACCTGGTAAGTCCTGCGCCGTTCACGAAACCGGATGCAGGTCCATGGCCAAAACCGTAGGGACGAAAACGACCTCGCCCGCCTCCTACCGCAAGTACTGATCGCACAGGAAAACGGTTGCCGACAGTTTCACGTGCCTTACTCTTTGAATATCGTTTGTTCTTAAGAGCTCTGCCCTCAGCCTTGTGAATTCTTGTTTCGTCCTCGCTGTCACTTGCGACTGGATTAGATTCATACTGTCCAACAGTTTCCCAACCTCCCTCCGATCTACTTGTCAATACTTTAAACTTTGCGCTGCAATAGTCATGTTTGCCGTTTTCTAGTGCCCAGCAGGTTTGCTTTATGATATCCAACAACTCGTTGTTAAAACTCAACTGAAATGTATTCCCTTTAAATCGCCATTTTATGTCATTGTCCGATTTAGGTTTTTTCATTTCCGAAGAAATTGAAACTAAATTACCACGCACATTATTCCTCAAACTCGTTAACTCCGATAAAGTATCGTTAAGTTGTGATTGTGTAGGATTAATATCTTCACAACTGCCTTTGTCTCTACTTTTTGAGTCCATTTTTCAGAACCACGTTGCCGCGCACCGCACCGCACCGCAAAAACAATCTAACACAGTATTTAAACTTCGTCTGCACAGTTTGAGTGTCCAAAGCTGAATGACCGAATACAGCCAAACCTTCTCAATTTCCTCGTGCTGACTTACAACGCCACCTAGCGTTCATTACATTGCATTAAAGGAAATTAATTGTGTTCGTATTCGTAAACTCAAACGAAGAAAATTACATTTCCATTGAATTCCTAAAAATTTGCGCGAAGAGTACCGGCATATGATAATATTCGTCTGTTATATCGGCAGTAAAAAATAAGCACATGGTTTTAATAGCTTTACTTCATCTCGTATGTCTTCATTCCTAAATTTAGGGGCGTCACAGTTTGCGTTTATTTTTTTTTTAGTTTTGTAATGAGCCGAAATGTATTGTGTTTGTGGAACAAAACTTTAAGAGCTAACACACCTTGGCGAATAGTTACATGGTTCAATAAAACCTAAGAGTAACAACCGCTGAGTTTAACTATTCACAAAATAACATTATAGGGTAGTAAGTTTATTATTATCACAATGAAACAAAACAGTGTCATTATTTAATGGAAGACCATTATTAATTCAGAAAAGCACATATCTAGGAGACTTTATTTGCTCCCATGCATCAAACTTTTCTGATAGATTTAGTCTCTTCATAAAAAAATATTAGAAATGGTTATTAAAACGTTATTAAAATGATCAACTGTAAAGTTATGTACGTGTCAGTATAAACGCGTGCATATAGTATCTTTAGAACTCACAGCTCAAAATTGATAAATAACAAGTAATCCTCATGCGGAAGTCACCTCTGGGTTACCGGCGTTACGGAAACGAACGCTGTGTGAAGACCTGGTAAACGTCTGGCGGCTGTCGTCCCCCGTTTACTTGAAAACAACGGCGTCGTGCCCGGAAAGTCTGGAAATGGGCGCGCGACGACAAAATCGAATGTCTGCTCACAGCGGAAGCTGATCGAAGTGTCTCGAGCAAACAAATAATTGAGACCGGAAGTGTTTTTCTGCAACGCTCTAATGAGTCTCGCCGTGTTGTTGTCGAAATGATTATTGACTATTAGCGATGCATATTCGTCTGGTAAAAAACGGCTATGTGCATGAGCAATTGTAATCAGTTGATCTTGAGTGTTAATTCCTCGATCGTCACCAATAACTTGATCACTGTGTCATTGTATTTGCTGCACTTTGCTCACACATTCAACACGCTCAAATCACTATTTCGGATTCCCTGACCAGAATCGTTCACCTTGAGGTCCGCGGGAATCTGGATCCTAGCAAGAGAGTCCTTCAAAGTTCTTTTCCATCACCGGATTAAAAGAAACAACGTGAGCGACCAACTCAAAATCAAATTACGTCGATGACGAACCTAAGATATTGGTTGGTCAAAAGACTTATAATGCAAGATTCATAGAAGTGGTAGTGCAGTTTGACAACCATGCACACAAATTAATCTGTTATTTTGAAACAACATCCGGACTTCCTCTTTACAGTTAAAGTGCTAAAGAACTATACCAGGGTTATGTCCAAACACCACAGCTCCTTTCAGAACCGCCAATCCTGCCTCTTGAGGAACTATCATTGTAATCCCTGTAAATGCTTCCCTAAGCCTGTTTTGAACATACCAAGATTCTGCAAATCCGCCTACTAACAGCATTGTGCTAACATCCTTGATACTGTCGTTCTGCAATAAATCTTTAATGTGTGCAATAAGACATGAGATTATGTTTTCAAGCGATGTTGTTATCACCGTTGAATCTATATAATATTTGTCTTTCCTACCGCGACTTCCTGAATTATTACAAGCTTTTGACCACATCGAAGGTGGGAGTCGCATTACAAAAGTTCGGCTTTCAAAAATAGTTTTCGATCGCTTTTTATTTTCAATTGTATAGAACAATTCTAAATAATAATCGATGTCGTTACTGCGCAGTTCATCTAACACTCCAGCTCCTAGAACGATGCCTAAGTGACACAAAATCTGCTGATCAACGTATATACCGCCCCAAGCTCCACCGCTAGCTTGATGTATCACTTTGACGTAACCGTTAGGCAATACTTGAAATGCTGTTATATCTGCGGTTCCACCTAGTAAATGTAAATAGAAAATGTCAAAATTGTACTACTACAATTGCATTACACTTTCCATTATGTACGTATTACAGTAAATGAATTTTGAAATGTTGACTGATCTTACCCAGTGCAAAGGAATATTAAATTTATGATTATGAAATGTGCATATCCAACTACTTTGTAGACCATAATATTAACGCATTCCATTACCTCCTAAGTCTATTACTAAACATTTGGACGAAGTCGTTTGCAAGTTAATGGCTGGACCATCTTTGATGTTTAAGCGTGTACACCAAACAGCCGCCAGCACCGATTCAAAAGCCAGTTCCAGTCGTTCGCCATTGATACCAGCCTTCAAATGAGATACATTTAAGAGAAATGTGTAGTTTCTACTTAAGCGGTCCGTGGAAATGCTAAATGTAAAGAACGTTTGCGCATGCGTTGTTGTTGATACTATTATCTGATATACTGATATATTTTTAGATCAGATAAGTAGCGTTTTTATCAGTCAATGTTTGACGTTACGTCTTATACTCAAAATCAACTCCTTATTCAACATGTTCAGTACAACTGAATCAGTTTCATCAATTTGACATAAGAACGTAGATAGTTTATAATTAGTAATCGTCATTATTCTTATAAACGTTATTATTTTAATAGTCACATAAACCCGCACTTTGGTATTAATATGACGTAATTAATGGAACAATAAATAATCCATACACAATTGTTTCAATACAATTGCCAACAAATTGAGCACATTATTGTTAATAGATAGATAAAGTATTTCTGGGGTCCGCTTAAGTACAAGTAAAAGAAACAGAGTCCATGTATTTGATTGTTAACACAAGGTACCTAAAACAATCCCTATTCTAACAAGAGATGTTTGTAATATGTGCAATTGGTAAGAGATTTTTTTTTTAAATATTGTATGTGCATAAAATATGAAACAGAATTATAGAGATTGTTTCACCTGATGCTAGAGTTGATTATAATGATATATACCAAGTTTCAAGTGAATACATTGTACTATTTTGAACTACATCACTTTTTAACTAAAACCTTAATCAGAAAATATATGCGAAAAAGAAGTGTTACAGTATTAAATATAAAACAGAGTTATGGAAGTTGTTGCACCAGATGCAGGAATTTATGATAACGAATCATATTAAGTTTCAAAAGAATAACTTTGAAGTCAAAGAGGTTTGATTATAACCTCAATAAACTAAAAATGCATGCGAAACAGAGGCATATATGTAAAAATATACGACTTAATTATGGGATTTGTTGTGCTTGATGTTGGAGTTGATGTTAAGGGGTGCATTTGAAATTGAAAATGAAAAACTCGCGCGAAAAACCTTTTTTAAAAAAAGACATAACTTTGTCCAAAAAAAATAGTTATTAGGTTGCACTTGTTGATTGGGTAAGGCAAATTATAAGTTTGAAGTGAAAATCGGGTGTCGATTTGAAGTTACAATAACTTTTAATGTAAAACCTATTTGAAAACGGGACATAACTCTATTAAATGCATGTATAAGTCATGGACGATATTGTACTTGATGTTGAAATTTATGATACAGTTACATTCAAAGTTTCAAGTAAATAACTTGTGTAGATTTGAAGTCAATTAACTTTTGAACATAAACTGTAACCTGAAATTATGTGAACAATTTGCATAACCCTATCAAAATACAAAACATAGTTATGGGGAATGTTGTCCCTGAAGGTACCATAAAGTGCCCTACATGTAATACTAGACTTGATGACTAAGATGTATTCACAGTTTCAATTGAATAACCTATGTTGTTTTGTACTTAAACACTTCAGAATATAAACCTTAACATATAAGTATATGTGTATAAAGGCATAACTCTCCCAAAAATACAAAGACGTGTTATGGACAATGTGGCACTTAATGTTAGTCACTTATGTAGGTTTGAAGTGAAAAAACGTTTGAATATAAACGTACACATGAAAATATATGTGAACAAGGGGCATAAATCTGTCAAAATACAAAACAAACTTTTGGGGAATGTTTACCCTGAATATGCTATCAAGAGCCTGTTGATGACAAAAGGTATATTCCAAGTTTCAAGTGAATAACTTATGATATTTTTAAGTTTCAACCCTTTTGAATTTAACTTTAACCTGACTAATCTATGTATATGAATTGTGTTCATTAGGGTGAACATACGGAGCTCACGTCTTTGATCGCAGTTGAATTGATTGCCAGACATGATAAAGACGGTTATAATTTTCAAAAATTACATGTATGTATATTATAAAGCGATTTTGTCACTAAACGCGACGTAGACTCAATGTTAAAAAGAATTGACAACATTCGTGCTTTATGTGAATTACAAAACTAGATGTAAACAATAACAACACATTCACGCCACATTTTTACGCAATTTGATTGATGAATATCAGGCAATTTGACTACACCATAACAAACGAATGTGATAAAAGCACCAATTCAACCCACCTTCACAGCAGCCTCTCTCATAAACTGCATGGCCCCAGAATCCCATATCGCCGGCACGGTGATAATGTATTGTATGTCGGTCTCAAGCACTGAAGGATGCATACGTTTCAAAGCCTCTAAGAGATGTCCGTGTAGAAATCGTATTGCCATTGTAAATATTTCCATCGCGGAATATGGATTGCCTTCTATGTCGTCTATTGTGGTATTCGGGGTAAGATTCTGTTAAAATGTAAACAACAACAACATCTAGAAAACAATAATAATGACTACAAGCAAGCGCATGGAAAATGATTATCCAAATGTATGCTTGGAAAGAGTGGATAATAACAGAAAATGTTACCCCAAACACTTTCACTTTGGGCCGAGTGAGATGATACAGTTTGATCATTTCAAACCTGGTTAAATAAATTTCTATACATTTGATTGTGTTCTATATGTTGAAGTATGTGAATTGACTCATCGACCGTGCTAACGTCGGTTTTTATTTACAACATCGATACAAACAAATTTCTATAAATAGCGACGAAAACGCTTAATGTGAGGCAATATTTATCCTATTTAATAATGAGTGAACATTTTCGCCAAGCGTGAACTTTATTTTACCACTCAAAAAATAACATAAAATACTATCTAACACTTGAAACTACACAAAAATATCTCACGTCCAAAGCCTTTTGATCTAATCAGAACAGTTTTATATTTACAATAGATCCATTTTATCAGTGTTGCTAAAATGCTATTGTTTATGCCACCAATAAATATTGGGATGTATGACATATAATTATTTTGTAGCATTTTGTAGCATATCCCAGATTCGAACCCAGGACTTTTCACTAATTAATTAGGCGAGGGCTCTCCATATGAGCTCTTCGATAGCCTGCACATTCTGTGTGTTATAGTGATTAAGATAAAACAGAGACCCATGTATATTTTAATTTAAAAAAATATATAAGTGAACTATAACACTAGGGACGTGCCTTATGTGCAAGCTGAGACACGCCCTGTTGCTGGTGGTGGCATGTACTGAGAAAAGCACTGTGACATGTATTTGCTGTTAGTATGGCGTAGTTGTAATTTTCAGGGTTCTGCATGTAGTACAAAAGCGGACAAATTGTCTTAGGTTGAAATTACGTTAAACACTAAACATGGTTTTCTAATCAGATATCCCTTATCAAAAACTATATTTTACGTTAACATTTAAAACAGGCCATTTGCATTACTTTGCGCATGTTGTTTTTCTAATAAAACATACCTCAACCGGTGTGAATTCATTTAAAAGAATCCTATGGCAGTTGTATTGTTTCATTTGAGTCAGAAAACTCACGTACGTATGTGCTTGTTACCGAGCAAGACCTTAAAATATGAAAGTAATTATGGCTACAGATACTTAAGTATTAAAGTGTTAAAAGCACTAATGTGTATGAAAGTATGGCAAGCATCTGTAGCGTACATTTAACGATTCGTTTATCTCATCAAAAGTCGGTTGTGACATTTTGAGTTGCATATTATTAAACTTAATAATGCATAGTTTTATTAGTTAATTGTTAACGACAATGCACTGACAATTTATTTGAAGTCAATTTTATTTGTACATTTTTCAAAAACATGCAAATTGTGAAAAAAAGTTCATAAAAACAAACTCAGATAGCCCAGAGTGGTTATCGAATTCACGACGACGGGATTTTAAGAACAAATGACCATTCACAGTCCTCTCATCAACTGCGCTATCATGCCATGAGAAAATGCATCCGCATACTTTGGCTGTATTATTGTCAGTTTTGTAGCAACGTCTTCTATGGGACATTTGATTTTAATCCTAAATAACTATATAGGTTATGCACCTGAATTGCGCGACCAGACGAATATTATCGTTTAGCTGGGAAACATAACATACAACGAAACTATTCAAATGCAATAATAAACAGACACGTTGTGAATGACAAGATAAAGTGGTCCGTACTTAAATATATTTACATTTTCTGATACGCAGTAGTTTATATATCTTAATTTTCATAGAGTTATCTTACCTTGTTACTATGCAGTAACTTTTTAAAACGCCAGAAAAATCGCCAACCTCGGTTTTCATGTTCTTCCGCTAGCGACCTAAACTTATCTTCAGCCTCAAGCCCAAATGAGTGAAAATCTCCTTTGTCATCAAGAAGAACGATTGTCGGACTTCTAAGTGCTACTAGGTTTGATGATTGGCCGCGATTGTACCAGTTTTTGTTGATGGTCACTTTGGTTGGACTGTCTCTATGCGAATAGGCATACCCGCTGTATGATGTACCAATATCAAACGCAGCCACAACGAGAAACGTCTTACTTCTATGCATGGTCTGTGTATACCAAATATAATGTGTAATTTAACATGTTATTCTAAATACAGATATGACTTTGAAAATCAAATATATATTTATTAATTTATATACGACTAACAACTTAAGTGCGTATACAATTACATAGGACCGGATTAAACGATTTTATATATTAAATAAAACAATATGTACATCGTATTGAAGTTTAAGTATTATTTTGTTCTTATTCGCTATTCATATTAGTGTGAAGATTAAAACTTGTGTTTAAGAATTGTAAAAAAACGCAAGTAAAAATACAGCACTTATTCCTAAATTAACGCCTAATATAATGGGGTATATTTAAATGTGCGTATCTGAAGTCATCCGCAGATTATTTATGATATAATAAAATCAAAATTGAATAGTAATCAACATGTCTGCCATATACAGATAACATATGATGCATTTTAAATAATAAAATAATCTAAAAACCACAACAAGTGCTCTTGAAATGGAATAATAATGTTGGTTAAACGTGGTTGGATGCGGAAGAAAGTGGTATTATAAACACACAATAACCATCGTCAAATTACATTTTGGTCATCAAGGCCGCTCTTTGTAGCAATCGGTAACAACCCACTAATTCAAGTATTAGCAATAAAACTACAACCACAATGCAACAGAAACATTAAGCTAATATTGATGTCATACCTAGAAACACATTTAACATTTTATTATATGCTACCTAAGGCATACTCGTACTACTTATTTAATTGCCATGACAATGTGTATACTTAGCGAATAGGTGGGGGTAGTAACATTTTGTTTACTTATTTTGAGTTATTTTATGCACGTTACTGAAATTCAGTGTTTATGTAATATAAACTACACATACATAAAACAACAATAAGATACGATAAAGGATAAATTTGTATTTGCAACACTGTAAATGTCCTTGATGAAAATTGTTTTATTATTATTTTTCGTTTACACAATTATCAAAATGAGCTTCCTTATTTCTTTCAGGCTGGCATTTTACATTTGTTTTTTATTTTTTGACTTGATATTTTACTATTGTGTATTGTAATTTAAAACAAATAATGTTCATGAGACACTAAGATTATGTACAAGAACAACAAAGATCGTCGACATTAAATGCCTAGGCTGTGTTAATTAATAGTGATAATTCTTCATATAGCACTAAAATCTTTTTTGTTTTACATCTACACACATGTGATAGTTATCAACACGTCAATTTTAGTCAGTTAATTTTAGCACTATTATAAGATTTATTAAGTAAGCGCGTTGTCATAATTATATAGGCATTGTTCGAGGACCGTATTCAATTGCATATTGAATGTTGCTTTACAAATAAATAAAAAAAAGCAAATACGCTTATACCATAATGAGTATGGATAAATATAATATTATGTGAGTGTTGGTAAAAAATATAGATTATCAAGCGAGGCTGAGAAACATGGCAGCACATGGCTGTATAAAAATGGGTGTTTGATAAGTTGGTCTTTCCGTTGTTGTCTATTTATATGCAGTACGTAAATTATTTGGCTACACCTGACAATATCAGTCCGCGTTCACTTCGACGAGAGGAAAATAGTCCATGAGGTAATCGAGTTTTAATTGTTCAAACAACCTTTATAACACGTGTTTTATCTATTTTAATGTTTAAAGAAAGGTAAGTTGTCCAAGATGACAAAGGTAAGTTCCAAGTTTCAAGTGACTACTTATGCAGTTTTGATGTTACAAAACCTTTGAATATAAGCTTAAACCAGAAAATCTAAGTGATAAAGGGGCATAACTCTGTCAAAATACAAAACAGAGTTATGGAGAATGTTGCCCCTGACACCAAAGTTGAAGACAAATTTATATTCCAAGTTTAAAGTGAATAACTTATGTAGTTTTGCAGTTAAGGCAAACCTGTTTTTATCTTTTATTTTACGGAGCGCCGACACTAAATTTTGACAAAATCAAATAAAAATAAAAGTACCTTTTGTGAATTTTATTTATAATTTCCCCGCCGACTTTGTATTTTATTCATAGCACACAAAAAATTATATGCCGATAGCTAAAATGTTTTGTACTATGTTCCAATAAAACGTATTATTTCCATTTCTTTCCCGATGGAGACCAAACACCTTGAGTACAAATATAAATTCTGTTTTTTGTATAGAACACATAGTTTATAACACAAACCATTAATTTCCAATAAACAGTCTAGCACAGTCTGTCAGGTGCGTGATTTCATCTCGGAAATTTATTATCAAATTTGTGAAAACAACGAGCTGTTTGTCAGCATTCACTGTCTTTTGAAAGATGATTGCTAGCAAGCTGTCAAAGAATCAGCAGACACAACTAATTAAAGGATTATCTTATTGATAACTGGCGTGTGAAATTTTGTGTCTGGAATATTTCACATGGACTGGTTATCGGGTGTGTTTACATTTCGGACAGTAAAGTCAAAGTGGATTGTTCTTGTATTCTTACTTCAAATATAATATCCTATTTTACTAATTAGTTGTTTTTGATACATGTCCTAATTTATATATATTTTGTTCAGCCTTTTTATGTTAACCAGAGTTAAACAATTCATTATAGTATACTATTTACATATTTTAGTTCATTCATTAATATTTTGTGAAGCACTTGTAAATATTATAACGGTGAGTGTATACATGTTGACATAAAAAGTATATTTAAAGTAATTCAAATTACTGCAATTAACAATAATGTACAATGTTTAATGCATTTAATATAGTGCAAGTAATTTAAGTGTACAAGTGCTTTTGTTAATGCCATAACATTAATATACAGCACGGACAGTAAAATATATATCAATTAAAACAATAAAAACATGAGGTATGTTCCTCCAGTGGCCAGTGTTTCTAGAAAAGCCAGATGACAGGGGAATAGTTACAAATCATACAACAATTACATGACGCTTACAATTAGTAATGTGTGGATTGTAAACATCTTAGAGCTGTTGATATCTTCCCCCAAAATTGCTTATTCCCCCCAAAATCAGGCATTTCGTGCTAATTTTCCCTATAACAAGGCCAGGCCCTTTCCCCAAAATCGGCAGAAAAAAATCTGAAAATTGATCAAAAACGAAAGAGAATCCATTTCAAATCGCAAAATAGCATAGAACAACACAGTTTCTGACATCGTTACCCATTTATGTGAGGAAAAAAAATCGAATCATTTTCAGTGCCTTTGCCGACGAAGCAGAGGCATTCTCAGGCATACACTTTGACATTATGAAAAGCTTTGGTTAGGTTTGATGAAATATATATTATTGATTAAAATGCGACACTTAAATTATGTGCATTATTAAACTGTATAAATTGCCTAATAATTGCATCGGACCAGTTTGAAAATAGGTAATCTTTTAGGGTAAACTTATGGGCCATATCAATTTAAAGTATGAATAAAAGAAAACAGGCCGGGAAAACTACTAAATTTCAGTATTAAGTTAGTGAGCTCCAGATGATCTAGTAATTCCGAAAATAATGAAAATTGACAAGATACCGGGGTCAACGAATGTGCCAGCTAATTAATGTTTAACTTAAAATAAAAAGTGTACAAACACAGAAATATGACAATACAATATGAAACAAAAGCAGATGTCAAGTTAAAAATAATAAATGTTTGGATAAGTATCAAATAATGATTGTTTATTTCTGTTAAAATACATAGTTTTTGGCCGTGACTGTTCAAAAATGTTTTAATTTGAAAATAAATAAAATTATATTGTTTTTTTCATTTTTAATTTTGTTTTGTTTTGTCGACTGGTGATAAAAAGACATATTATTTTTATTTTTATTTCTCCCCCCCCCCCCCCCCCCCCGACGCAATTAAAAAAATAAAAATCTCGTAGAACAAAACATAAAAACAATGTTGGCCTAACAGACTTTTGAATAAAAACTTAAACCAAATTCAGACGCCGACGCCGACGCCGGGGTAGTGGAAAAGCTCACCTATTCTTCGACTAGTCGAGCTAGAAACGACTATTTTTCTATAAATAACATTTACCACCATTAGCAAATGTATATGCATGCACAGTATTTAAATACGTGGGTTTACAGAAAGCACATTATGAAATTTAATTAAAAAAATATAATCAAGCGACAATGACGCACACAGTTGTTAATTTTGGGGAATAATCAAATTTTATTTTACTAGTGGTCGTCGTGATGACATTTTTTTTCTATAACAGCTCTCGTGAAGTAAAAATCATTTCCAGAAATAAACAAATATTCACTATGTAATATAGCCCAAGTTAAAACGATGGATTGTTATTCTATCGTTTTTCTTTTAGTAATATGATAAAAGTAGTATCTATACTGTCGAACAAGTCAGCTTGATCTTCAGTTCATGATAAAAATGAATACAATAAATACAATATTTAGATAAGGACCTCATTCTTTGTGTAAATTGTATTTCGTGTCACAAAAAACAATGGATGTCGTCTACAATAATGCAACCAGCACTTTAAATTAAGTACTCAAAACGTTCATAGTATGTAGCTTCAAATATAATTGTGTGCGCGAACGTGTAACTCCAATACAATTTGATGATGCATATATCATTAGCAATTAACCAGTGGAACCATCGTTTGCATTTTTAGCATTTGCTTTAATGCAGTAATGTGTTATTAAAATTCAAAGATCGAAATAATCACTATGGACACAGTATCGAAATAACAAATATAGAGCTTTGTTTAACGTTTGCTGTATGCCAAATTCGAAATCTACGGACATCGATAACCAACCTTAGTAAATAAGATTAATATTATTATACGACTCGTATATGGATTCTCATTAATGTTGACAATATTGCTTAACTGTTGACATGGTATTGTAAAATTATAACTTAAACCTTACAGCATTACAAAAACACAAATGCGTATTTGATAAAAAGCATAATATTTATGTACATGTGAAACACAAACATAAACTTGATATAAATTATATCTTTTTCATGATTATCATGCACACTTTCTTCGTCATGATATCCCTAGAAAACATTTAATACCTTAAGGCATGCGTTTATTGCATCATATTTAAATTATTATAGAACGACAAATCGTCATTTCAATAGAAGAGCTCGTATCATACAGAATATGCAAGTTTTATATACAGCTACCATACATGTTACAAAACCAAATATAATACATGCGGGTCCATAGTAAAAGGTGTTTTAATACATGGATACCTGTGTAATATTACAATGAATACTCGTTTTGTACACACCAATATCTGTCTTATCAGTGTAATGACGTAACATATATTATATCAACATAACATATTTACATCGACTTTTAAAGTATCACTTGTGTCCTCGTCGAACTGTTATAAAACTTAATTTCTCATGAAATATATATTTTTATAAATGTTAAAACTATCTATTCACCTTGTCGGAAAGATTGTCGGATTCGCATATATTGGCTGTTTTCTAACATTTTGTAAATTCATTGGATTGTAAGCATGAAAAGTCATGGCCATGAGTTACTCGACATCAGCATACTAGAAAATTATAATGCTAAATGTCATAGGATGTGTACTTGCGTTTACTCGATAAATACATTTGAATTGACATGAATGACGTAACTAAATTGGTTTTATTCCTAAAAACATTTAAATGCAATCACTTGGTATACAAACAAAGCACATTTCTAAAACGTATCAGTATTTTTATCGTTAATAGTGTAGGTTTTATCAAATACATTTTAATAGCCCCTCAGAGATCTACAGATTTAAAAAAAATATACAAAATTGTCTTCTGTCGTCGTCTGCAATAGTGACAATAAAACTTAAACTTTAGTTCTCAAAACGTACAGCTTTATTACAACTTGCTAAACCAATCTGCTGCATTGTAATCGAACACTAAGTACTAGTAATACGGACAACGATTCTTTCAAATGTATGTTTAACAAATAGTACAATAAGCAATTTTCTAAAATGTGATATAAATAATATGCCGGGGTTGGCCTTTTTAATAGAATAAGCTACATGTTTTGCATCGACTGGTATTATATTTATTTTGTATCAGAACATTAATTACAGACAAGCTATATGATTAATTAAGAAACTATAGTTTATTTATACATTTTATAATATTATCAAAGCAAGACTACTGTAAAGAATCTTATGATACGATTGGTTTCCGCAGAAAAAAAGAGCTGACAAGGTGTACACTTGTCTATCTTGTCAAATCTTCGTTTCACACTCATATTTATAAACACAACGTAAATAAACAGGTACTGAAAGAGTTAAACGTTCACTTCTTCCTGGGTTAATATATATGCTGAATGCTTGTTAAGGGTATTCCAAAATAAATTGTGTGTTAAATAAACCCACATCATTGAGTGCTTACCAACATAATTTTCATGAAGTGTTTCGTGATTATTACTGCTAATTTAATATAATCATTATGCTTTATATCTCATTTTGTGTGAATATAATAATTAAACATTCGATTAAAATATACTGAACTGTGAACTCGAATACAATACATCGATATTGCCCAAATAAATATAACATTATATATAATTGTGTTGCATTGTTAACTATTCTGCCGTAGAATAATGTAGATTATTGTACTTACACTTGTGCGCGCTTCTTCCAATTCACATTTTTCTGAATTATTTAAACCCAACGGAACTAGTGGTATGGTCTGCTGTAAACCATAAATATGTCATTATTCGGACTACAATACGCCAAAGTCAGTATTTTAACAACTTCAATACGTGTAAAACTACGAGTTAACATGATTTTAAATCATATAACCTTATTGTTTACGCTATATATGTTAGAGGTTGTCACTTGTATACATGCATATCAACTCGAATAACTGTCATAATGTAACTGCTGTATTTTTGCTAGTGAAATATGCCCATTAAAAAAATAACCGTATAGGATCAATACAATACCCTGTCGTAATAATTTGGCTGCGTATAGCGCTAGGAAGACACCTTAAGCACGTACAAAAGCTCCCAAATTGTTATATTTACCTCTTCTGCTTCCATTTCAACCTATAACAATAGCAAACATAGGGTACCCAAAACAACAGCTTTATTAAAACTTGCTAAAACAAACCGCGGCATTGTTATCGAACAATAAGTACTTGTAATACGGCCAACGACTCTTCTAAATGTAAGTTTAACAAATAGTACAATAACACAATTTTCTGAAATGTCATAAAAATAATATGCGAGTACTGGTAGGTATAAAATAACAAGCGACATGTATTCCAGAGACTTTTATTAGATTTATTTTTTAGAAAAAAAATTAATTAACGATAAGGTAAATGATTTATTAAAAATTATAGGTAATTTAATACATTGTATTAAATTATCACAACCAGAAAACTGTAAAGAATCGTATGATACGATTGGTTTCCGCAAAAATAAGCTGCCAGTGTGTTCACAGACAAATTAACGTTATTTTAAAAAAATAAAGAAAATAAAATGTCTTTACTATTATATGATGTACTTAAGACCGTAGGCCAATATTCGAAAACGTTTACTAGCGACATACTCGGATAAACTATTGACACGACGCTACAAGTAAACTATTACCTCTTGTCTCTGTTTGCGAACACTGCAGACTGGAATTGAACACACAAATACAACATTCGAAACGAGGACAAAAATCAATTCACAATGCACGTTGAACTATTATAATGTGTGTATTCACTATTCGAAATTGTTCTACCTATATTAACTGGTGTACTTTGACATTCTTATTATAGTCATTATTGCATCTAATATTGCCCAGTTAGTCACACTCGTTACTTAACAACAAGTTTCATGATGTTGTAATTATATAAAAAAAACAACGTGCACATACCTTTCGTCTTTATAATAACAACAATGCAGATGCCAATTATGACCAGGGCAACAATTATAGGGAGCAGTATGGTCAAAATGTGTGATGTATTATTTGTTCCGCTTTCATCCGAATGATTTGCTAAAACACACATGGTATGTTACTGTTGCAATATAAATCAATAGAACCAATCAGACAATAGTAACACTACATGAACATTGTGTAAAATACTCAAGGGTGTGTAACCGCGAATTATGGATGATTTGTTTAGTATCTAACAGTTACCGTTATTTTATAAGTGAAGTGTATGTTATATGTGCCAATAATTAGCAAAGGCATAAGCAACATATACGAAAGATACATTGATTACAATTTACCTGTATTATTTTTAGTCACTGCAATAACAACATCTGTAGCGTTATCCGATGCATTCATATAATGAGCAATGATGTCAATGCTGACAAAGTTGCTGGGGTTGTACGTTTCGCAGCATTTATACGTTCCATATGTTTCGTCGTCAAGACTGGTTATGCGCAAATTTCCCCCACGGCCAGTATAGGACAGGATGTATTTATTTTGCAAGGTATTATTAAACATATTACACGATTTTATCAACGGGCAACATTCTGCAATTGTTACAGATTTGTTTGATTTATTGCTGATAAATTTGAATAAAATTTCGACATTTGAAGCACATTCTACTGACGTCTCCTTCAGTGTGCCCAACACGATATGTCCGGAACTTTCCGCTGGTACTGAAATAATAAAACAACTGCGCACTTATAGAAGGCTATTACACGACGTGCGTAGGATACCGTTATCAACACGATACCTAGTCCACCGCCCAATACATTGTCATCATTCCCTATCTAACTAGTGACAAACGCGTCTTCTCGGAAAATATAGACGGTAACATCCATGTCTGAAAACCAACGATACTGCAACACCAGATAGTTGTCGTTGCAAAAAAAAAACGATTGACGTTACTTGTTCACAGAGATTCGTATCACTGGGCGAGTCGGCCATGATTTGCTCAACAGTATATTTAGTTTGATAAAGTTTTTTATTATATACCGATCGTTTTTATGTCATTAATACATGTATATACTGCATTCAACACTCAAATACAGGATACCGTATTTGCTACTAGTAGCCCGTGTTAACACCAACACTCAGTCGAAATCGGCAATTATCGGAATGTATATATATATATGTAACTTCAATATTGTTGGATACAGTGTTCTAGTTTGGAATATACCTTTATCAAATATATGGAACATAAAAACAATCAATTGCTTGTCTCAACTCCCGTTAACGTTTCTTCATACAGGCATCTTGTTTTTGTTGTATTTGTATAATGTATGTTTAGGAAAATTCAACTTTAACCTGTTGAACATGTATCATTTGAACACATAATAAAATAGTTTAAACTATTTAACCCAGTAAGGTAACAAGCTGATGTAACGCTCTGTGCCGAGTGCCCCATTTATGTGATTTATACGACGCGTATACAATAGATCAAAAATCAAGCTCACGGACACTCTTCAAAACTTAAATAAATGGTAAGACACTGTAAGATTTAAGTGGGTATGTGTACATGTAGTTTGTGAGTTACAGGTTCTATAATTTTGCTGGCTTTAATTTATAACTATGAACTCATGTTGAAGGATAGTCACTATATACAGTTTACTTTAAGTTGTAAACAGCGCACACATTTTTGGACAGGTAAACAAACACATGGCATTTGACATTGTGTTTGATGAAAAAAATATGCCTACAGCGGGGTTAATCATGCAGAATATGATCGAAATAGTTACGTTTTGTATTTTTCATAACTTAACCAATTGGATTATTTCTAAGATTTCATTATTTACTGAAACCTCTAACCTGCAGCCGTCTTTAGTAGTGATCAATGTCAATTATTTAGTGTGTTTAACTAGTCTAGTATAATGCGTTTCACTATCATTATTACGATATCATAAGATGCCGCTATTTTCTGGGGTCATATTCACTATGCTCCTCAACGAAACCTTAGAAAAGGTTCTTACATTCAAAGACATACAATTTTTAAGTTGTTGTTTATTAGTCGCTTTGCGTAAAATTTGAATATATCAGAGATGTTAAGTATTTTGACATTTTGTAACCAAAAATCATTGAATGGAATATTTGATCTGAAATGTACACTTAATTAACGATTTCCCTATAGGAACTTGGTAAATACCTGCACTGTCCTTAGATTACCTTCTACAAAAGTAAATTGTGTGGTATGTAAACTTGCACAATTGCTTTCGAACACTGATAACAGAACAGCGCATAAAATGCATGAGCTATTTTAGTGTACCGAGTGTCTTAGATTAAGCGTTTTAAACGGCCTTGAATTTGAAACACAGCGTTGGTATTGAACATGTTTACCATGTTAACACTAGTTGTCAAGATATACGGCGTACAAACACTAAAATAATGCGCGATTAATGAAATAGCACCTATTAGATTTATAAAGGCACTTACAATGGAAGGTGCGTGCGCAGCGCCTTTTATAGATTGTGTTTAAGTAAATAAATACTTTTTGTTTTCATTTTATTTTATGGCGTCCTGTGGACATTGAAGTGCATGAACGTAACTAAAAGCAAAAAAAATCAACAATCGCCGCAATATACGACATGAAGAATGTATAAAATAGCATGTTTGCTTTTGTTGATCAAATGTCCTTGTCAGTTCCATAGAACTGCGTTAATGTGCTGTCATGCACAGTGCATTTGAAAGCATTTATAAACCGCTTCGCCATACCTATAGAAACTTAACTTGTTATTAAAACAGGAGCTTACACGTTGCCGTTTCATAAGAAGATAAAGCACAGTCTTACAAATCTAAAACTAATGTATGCGCCTTTAGTTCACAAACTGTAACGTCTCCGGCTTGCAACCTTGACAAATCAGATATATTGATCATTGACTAGATTTATCGTTTGCAATTTAGTCTATGCGAGATAAACTACCCCCATTTACCACTCGAACATAAATGCTTTCCATAAAACGCACTTGTAAAGGTAATACATTATGCCAACATGTAATATAGTTTGAATAACAAAAAACTTGACGTGGCAGTATTTACTTTACACCTCAACATGCCTGTGATGTTGTTTTTATGTTATACCGAACACAAATACTGTAATGAAAAGAACATTATTGTTGGAAAATCAAGCGCTCATCGACATTGATTTTAAAATACATTTTAATAAGCGCTTTCTGATCATTAGCTAATATGGGTTTCTCGGAAAAGCCGAATTGCTAGTTTTAGGCTCACGCGCGGGATATATTTCAATCAAAGCGCGGGGTATATTAAAAACCATACCCCTCTCGGTGTATAATACTTTCCAACGCCTTGACATATTAAAACTACACAGGGATGGGAATATGGGATTTTACAATGGGAAAACGAAGTGAGGTATACTAATCAAATATGCACATTCCCTCTATAAGTCATACATGCGCAACTTTTTATTATATACATTGTTAATGGTGATTATTATGTGAGCATTTATATTTTGTATTAGTAATTGTATATGTATTTATAAGTGATATTACTATAACGTATATAATCATCAATTAAGTCTGTTCTTTTTACCCGGCATATATAAGTAAAATGCAAACTTAGAACGGTTAACCTACTTGTCAATTGGTATTTCTTTTATATTATGTACGTGTTCTTAATGTAACATTTTCTTGTCATGGTATGATGACATGTATCTTAAAGAATCCAGCTTCAATTGTTATATTATTTACAATTATTGTTGTTTTTACGAAATTGCCAAAAACAAACCGGTTTGATTAGATCTGTTGAAAGCTTTACCTTTTCTTTAGACAACCATGCCCTTTTGGTGCACATCTCTAACACAAAACTATATGGTGTTTTATTATGCATGTATCTTCATTATAGTGTTATTATGTAATGTATAAATAACTACTGTTTACATAATTTGGGTCTCGTTGCGAACATACCGGCCATAACGACCACACAGGTCTAGTTATTAAGGTTATATACCGGCATGTAATCGAATGCAGGCCATACATTAAATAACATGTTATTTTGTAAAAAGGAGGCAATTGCTCTATTTGGTTGCCAGACTTAACATAAAAAAATATAGTTCAAATATATTTTATGGGAGCCTGTGAACATTTTACTGTCTAATTTTAAACTAGTCTACTTTCAGACTTGTTCGTTTAACGAAGGACTCTAACATTTTAAAACTATGCGTAATTACTATTTTCAGAACATATTATGTCGCGTGTATACATGTAAGTTGTGGGGATCCTTACGCAGTTGCGTCTTTGTTGACTTAAAAGGTCATGTTCATTGTAAAATTTACCATTCGATTATAGTGTGTAGTATTAAAACAAACATATACAATACGTAAAGCTTGTTAACAACCTATGGCGTGTGTATTGCATTTCTTGAATCCCGGGACTACTTCTTTGTATTCAATACTAGTAAAAGTAGTTGTACTATTAGAATAGGTATTCCACAGTTTGTTATACATCTATTTTTTTAAAGTTGGGATAAAAACATGATGGGATAACTGGAATACTAGGATTAATGTTCTAGGAAAAATTATGTTACTTTAGAATATAGAGACGTTTGCTTGCTCGGCTAGAACATCGGAAGGCTCTCTCTTCCGTTGGTCTAAGCATCGCTCGATAAACTTCTCTATATTCAACAATAACCTAGTATTCTCTATTACTCGACAATAATTTGACTATAATACGTTTGATCATGTGTTTAATAAGTGTAATTATTTATTTAAGAAACTTATGAGCAAAATAAATACAGTATTCTATAGCAAAATAAATACACTATTAACTAGTCCATTTACTTGTATTTGTTATGTAGTTTATTTAAAAGTTTGTTGCACACGAACAACAAAGCACATAAATGAAAACACATCCACATACCAGTAATGTTGATTAGCTCAGGATGGACCTCGTCTCTATAATTTCCCGCTGTGACTGTATATTGCGATAATGTAATATTCGTGCTGACAAAATTTATGGGATTGTATGTTTCATAACATTGATATGTTCCAATGGTTTCTGCATCTAGACTGGTTATACTCATAATTCCTCCTCGTCCAGTGTAAGAAATTTTGTATTTGTTTTCGCTAGTCGTTGCCAACATCCTACATGATTTCATCATAAAGTCACATTCTGCAATCGTTAGAGATTTGTTTAAGGTGTTGCTAAAAAATTTGAATGTGAGTTCTGTGTTTGAGGCACATTCTATTGACGTCTCCTTCCTTCTGTCCACCAGGATATTGCCAGCAATGCTTTGAACTGCTGAAACTATATAATAAGAATTGCTTGCTGTTTAAAAACGATATAACCTGATTAACTACAGTTGTGTTGCTTTGTTTTGTTTTGCTTGATTGTCCTACTGTATATAACTGTCGTGCTAGTGTAAGTGTTAATTCAACTTAATCACAGAGATTGGTACTATTGAAAACTCGTTAAACGTCTTAAGCTTTTAGACTAACCATCTGATCAATAAAAAAATTAATTAAAAATAATGGCAAAAATATTTGCCTAAATGAGACGGCATGTTACAAGCATGAATTAGATACGAGGTCAAAGGTCAATAATATACAGAGATCAAAGTCGAATTGGCCTTTTGCTTGTCCTGTATTTTAACTTCTTGAATGGATCGTGAACGGCCCGTTCCGTAAACATTCACAAAAGTTCACGTGACACACTATCAATCCTATGTAGTAATACTTGATTTAAGGGTATGTTTATTAGGTTTGCTTCACACATGTATTGGAAACAAAATACCGCATTGTCCTATAACCAGAACGAGTTATATTTTATAATACAAACATTATTTCAATGGATTATTGTTCATACATTGACTATGTTTTCAGATAAATGTCAGTGCCAACGAAGGCATTACCATATTTTATATAAATGTTCTCTAATTTGAAAATAGTTTAGAAATGGAAAATGTGTCAAACTGGCAATATGTCTTATATACACATACATATATATGATATGAACTAGTGCGGCCTGATATTAAGATGCTCAATGTGATTAAGGACTCAATCAGAGTTTTGAAAATGCTGCAAGGCCCTGTTTCCATGATTAGCTTTTTCGTAACATTCACGGCATTTCTATAATAAAGACTACTTTCATAAGACATTTTAGATGTCAAATGTTTCGTTTCATGCAAGTGCAAATGTGTATAGTGACATGTACTTGTGTTTATAATTTTATACAATTTTACCATAAACTTAAACATTAGTATACACAAAAGTGATTACCAAATAGGATAGTCCGAAGTCCACTCGACGGCTGCATTCTCTGAAATGACATAAAACAGCTTTATTTTTCAACGCAATATTTTTGTGAGATACAAAAGAAAAACACTACTGAACAGTTGTGTCTTCGGATATCAATGAAACGCACGGTCCGTGTTTACACCGTGATTACGTTTAACAAATAGTTGTCCACAAATGTAATCAAATGCTGTTGAATGCAACGCTGAATTCTTTATCTCAAATACATGTTAGATACTCGCCTAATTATAGTCAATTAATGATGAGTTTATTTGCTAACTAACTCTAAATTAATACATCAATCATGATATATTATAAAGGTTTATACGCGCTACAAACTAAATAATCAAGACATTTCGAGTGTCGGTTGCCATAATTGGGCATATGTAATTGTCGATGACAACGGAACTCATCACAATGCAATTCTTGTTGTTTATAAATACATTATTTTCTATGACGTATTTTACACAAAATTCATGCGCGTTGGTATGTCCGTATATGTTTTCCAAATCCAAACGTTGAAATGTTAAAATCATTCGTTTTATGAAATTATTTCGAGTTATTATTGTATCAATTAGTACTGAAGCAATGCAATAATAACATATATAGACCTTTGCCTCGATAATTGCCCTCAACACATGATTGATGTTAACACAGTAGAATCTTTATCAGCAGTCGTTAAGCTACCTGTGAACATTTCAGAGAATAAAACACAAACATTTCTGATGCTCTTCCAATTCTTAGTATGACAATAAAAAATACAATACAGCAGTTAATTGTGATATTGTGTATTAAACTGGTTACAGTTCATTAAAATAGCGATTACACACCAGTTCTAAACATTACATATAAATTTAAAGCACGAATAAAAACGTCGCGTAATATGCAATACTGTCGAACATAGCGTTGTCTAAGTCGTCGAGATAAATGAAAATACTTCGACATAACGAATAAGCATTACTAGATTATCTTAATAAGAAGTATACTTTCAAAGATCGCAATTCTAATATTGAACTTCAAGGGACGTTAAAAGTACACTTACGTCGTGTTTGATTCGACGTGATTTTATTTGTATAAAATATTTGATTTCATTACTAGTACTTACATGCTATGTCCAATTTGTATACGTAAACCTAAACATATTCAAATGTTTCGATATCCGTGATTGCTGCGCAAGCTTCATGTAGTTTTTGCAATACCTAGCCATGCTTTTATGATAGAGACATAACCTTTTGTGGAAGCGCAAACAAATCAAGCCGATATCAAATGCGGCTATAGCTGATAATAATAATAAGTGTTAAAAATAACAATTGATAGGTACACGTAAACAGGTGTTGGGACCGGATTAATAAGTTCGATATTATAGCGATAATTCAAAATAGCGGAGTTCGAATGAAACCTAAAAGTTCTAAGAAAAATAAGAAGGAAAAAATATGGACCGAAAATATACTTCGAAATAACTAGGAATTCGTGTAACCAGGTAGAAGTTTCGAACATTTCTGACAAGGGTAGTCTTCCACTGACCATAATGACCAATTGCTACAGTATGAGTTATGCTATGTTTGTACTTATTTTGTATTAAACTGTGTGTTCAGTAGAACCTGTCATCGATGGCATTGTTCTTATTTTGGCAAAGAAAGTACATATAAATCATCACTTTCTTTATATTGTGCGCCATGAATTTAGTGTTGCAGATTCTTTAACATTCACGAGTCAGAGTGTTGGCGTGAGGGAAAGGAAGGCAGAGCTACATCATATGTTAAGTCCAAACCCCATTTTGTATGTTGATATGTGATGTAATGTGTATGTGTGTGGGAGGAAAAAAGTGTACTTTTGTATGTATTGTATAGCTGTGATGTTGTATTACTTTGTAAATAATTATTTTATATGTATCTGTTGAAATGTAATTACATGTGTAAGGATTTTTTTACGTGGGCCACTAGATACAGTTTCTTTTTGTTATATATGTACAGATGAATAACTGTTTCAGGTGTTTTAATGTGATATTTATGCGATTTTCTATAAGTCCGTTATTGTGTATTTTCATGGCTTGATCCATATTGATCATGATAATTATCTTTGTGATCCTTAGTGATCCACATTCATTTTACATTTTGTGTACAGTAACTGTGAGACTGTGAGATATTATAACCCTAATAGAGAATGTTATAAACTAAACTGGAGTTGTGTGCTTCACTACTGACAGTATGGAAATTGGTACAATATTTGAAAGCATATCTCAGAGGAACTATATTACATTCGGTTTAACGGTGTTCGAAATAACGGTACTATACTTTAATCTTTACAACCACAACCACCGTCACTTTGAACATAAAAACAACGATCAATACGATCAATGTCGTTGACAGAGACAGATCAGGCATTTTGAATAAGCTCATTTGCACAAGTCTGTGTCGATATACTTTATTAAACACTTATCTTGTTTTCGGTAGGAGACTTGTACACTAATTATACGATAGCACATTACTTGCACACTTGTTTACTTAACCTGAGTGTTTGCCAATTGTATCATCAACAACGCCAAAAATTGTAGGGGTTGTTGGTGGTACACAGTAATGTGAGCTGGTCGTAGCTGCTGACAATAAATACAATTTACCCAACAGGTTTCTTACCTTGGTCGATAACAAAAGGTTACGAGTTAGCCACTACGTGATTCGCGACAATTTATGGATATACAAAAAGTTTTAATTATTACAGTACGCAATCTTTGATATGATAATATAAACAGACGGAAAGAGCGGGTATCTAAAGAATACATTGCAATTGCAACTACTGCGCATTAACCATATGGGATATACTCAATTTAGAAAATACAATGGTTATATAAAATACGCACATATCTGACGTTACATGTATACATTAAAATTGTCAAACATACACAACCTGAATTATATAATTATTTTTGTTAACCCAGTCCCATAAATCTTCCGAGGCAATTCCAATTACATTTTATTACAAAACCAATCCATTTTTAGCTACGTAATGCTTTTTTTGTGTATGCAAATAAATCAAATTCGTAATAGTATACTTTAAAAGCATGCCAGGTACAATGAATTACGCCAATGAATACCACAGGTTGCCCTGTTGAATGTATCAAGTTTCAAAGTTTGTTACACTATCTTATCCATAATTAGAAGTAATTAAAATAACAAACGGAAATAACGTGCAAATTTTATATCAAACCATACAAGTTCACATGTAAATATTAAATTGTAAATACAAACGTTTTATATATGTCGTTTAATGTCGTTCAGTTAGACCAAAGAAATGTGAATCAAGATTTACCATTTTGATAAATGATAAGTGTATAATTTTCATTTAAAAATAAATATAATTATAGTAACACCGAATATGTAAAATCTCTTCCCAAATCGTCTTCAAAATAATGTCCTCTCTTGATGTATCTCTAAAGTCATTTAGTTAAAAAGAAAAATGTTTTCACTTTCGATTTCAAACAGATTCAATTCGGCTACGGTTATAAATATTGTAATACTTGTATCAACAGCGAAAAATCCAATCACACAAACATACAAACAAGCAACTATACATTTGTATTCATTTAACTTCAGTTCAAAATTATGCTCAATTATTAAATAATAGTTTATTTTGATTATTCACGGTGTATTAAGAATTCGTTAACAATCACATCACATCTGAAAATGGACACAGTATATAAACTGTAATCAATATCGCTCAGGTAAACGATGGGCCAATGGAATTTAAGTGTAAAATGGTTACGGCGTGTACACAGTGTTAATACAAAACACCGATTTATTGCGTGTTATCTTAGACGTGGCCCCTCCTGAATATTCCGTTTAATTTAGTATCGGGTCTAAATTTAGATCGTAATAATCAGTCAAACGCGTTACAAGTACATGTATTTTATGCGTTATTCGCAGAAACAAAGGCCTCTGGATGTCAGGTCGAATCGTGTTGTTCTTATTTGTTGTCGGATATATGGTCATAAAACGCGTTGTTTTTGTCGTTAATATACTGTTTTATGTTGAAATGATTGATTTGCGTTTACATCCCTTGCTTTAATATACCCTTTGACAGGAAGATTAAACAGCTTCGTTAAATTTCGTAGGGCAAGTCACTTGGCGATACACAATTTGACATTTCAGCCAATGCAATTTTGGAGCCAATATTTCACCAAGTAAGGCTTCTTATTCAAGTTATTGTGTAATGAATAGCCTCAACATCTGTTTGTAATCTTACAATAGTGAGCTTAAAAACAAGTTACAATATGTGTTGTGTTTCAAGAGGTAATACAGGACTAAATGCACAATTATAAAGCCGTTATATGAGATGTATTACAGCTTATTAGTATATAATGTACGATATGCTGTGTGCATAGCCGTTATGACGCCTGAGTGTGATCTATTTCCAAAATTGTATTTTTAGAATCAATGCGGCTTCTATCGTTAGTAAAGAAACCTTGTAAACACACGATTTACGTTATCAGTATGTTTGTATCAACCCGAAACGTTAACAGGAAATCTGTGTAATTAGCCATTATTTCCAGATATTTGGGCGACCTTTTACTTTGCAAAAAGTTAGCTATTGTAAATTATAACTAGGATATATAGCAGCTCGGGCTTGCGTTTTGTTTGAGCATAAAATCAAATTGCAGTTATCGGCGGCTCCGTTCAGCGATTGGTTGACCGATATATAGGAATGATTTTACTCGGAAACTTTTCGGAGCCTTACTAGGCTATTCGGTGAAGATCGGTATGAAATGGTCTATAAATGTATCTAAGTAAGATGCATTCAAGATGCTGCACTAAATATATCGGAAGCTCCTTCAGCAAGAAACGAGAAGGTGCTGGTCGCTTACATGTCAAGCAATTCAAGGAACAAAATGAATGTCCATTAAAGTGGGGTCTGCAGAACACTTTTCCGAGAAATCAATTCGATAATTTAAAAAATATATACGTCAATAAGAAAACTAGCATAACAACACTGACACAGTCGTAATAGACTAAAGATAAAATAGTACGGTCTCATGTGACAGCTGCGAAACAGACATTGCTTGAGATAGTGGTACTTTGCGAATATTACTTATTTATTATATGAATAGTTATGAAATCTAAACCACATACGCATACAAAACATACACACACATATAAAGTTATTGACCCAAAAAGAAACAGTTATCTCATTGACTCGAGAAAGAAATAGCAAGACTAATATAAAACTAATATTATCCCATGATAATGATGCGTTTTAAGAAATCGGCCGATGTCATTAACATTAGGATTGATAACAGAACACTATTTCGTAGTTTCGTCAACTAATGTACACAAACAAAGCCTGTAGAATTTTTAAAAGTTCAAGTCAATCAAAGAATATGTATAGGATACTCTATGTACTGACATGTTTACCCGTCTGAGTTCTTACTACAACGTTGGGCTTGAACATGTGAATCACGGTTTATGTACTCAATGTTTTTGCATCTTACCTACAGCGCCACAGAGGCGCAAAGAGTGGTTGTGCGAATTGTTTCATCAATTTACATTGTATAACTATTCTCGTGTGTACTGTCGAAAACAATCGAACATTGCCCTAGTGTCCTCAAAGATTAATGAAGTGCCAGGGCAAACTTAATGCACACTACCTCAATAACTTCATATTAACCTAACGCTTAGTAAATAGTGAATATATACGAGAATAATTCATGAACTACGTTTTCTTCAAACTTATACTATGTTTATGCTATGCACTAGTCAAGCGCTTTTATAAGGAGACAGTTGCATCAAACTACATGTTTATATAACAGTATGTCATAGTATCCATGTATGCATCCATGAATCCATCCATGCATGGATGCATGTGTGCATGCATGGATGTATGCATGGATGCATATATGGATGCAGGCATGGATGCAGGCATGGATGCAGGCATGGATGCAGGCATGGATGCAGGCATGGATGCAGGCATGGATGCAGGCATGGATGCAGGCATGGATGCAGGCATGGATGCAGGCATGGATGCAGGCATGGATGCAGGCATGGATGCAGGCATGGATGCAGGCATGGATGCAGGCATGAATGCATGCATGCAGGCTGGCGTGCATGGATGATTGCATGCATGTATTCCGTTTTCCTTAAAAAAAAATAACACTTTAATACACTACAAAAAATGAGAATTTACATTATACATTTAACGATATTGCGAATAAAATAAACTTATAGTCAAACTATTACACAAATGCAATTTATGTATGGAAAGGTTAATCAAACGTCAAAAATGTTAACCTACCTTTGAGAAGTGTGTTCACTTTTTCCATAATTACATGTACTACTTACTGTTTTAATTTTAGTTGTACCTCTTTGTACGTATTACTAAATCAAATACATACGAATACTAGCTTTAACTGCATGCGTATATTAATATGCGTTTGGGAGTTATTTTTTGCAAAGACTATTTATAATACGGTATGATGCGTATGTGTAATGTCAATGCTCGTAGATCAGGTGCGGTATACAGAAAGCTCAATAGAAAATCTTATCCTTACAAGTACTGTAACGAACTCAAGGTATAAAGGACCAATGCTAATTTCAAAGATCCGTACAGACCATATACGTGTAGTATATTAGACATTACGCTGGCCAACATTTTAATACAAAAGGAGTTTCACTCTCGTAAACTGGGCTTTGCATGAAGACAGGCCATACAAGGGGACACTTGAATGGTTTCAACAAACTTACTCATGAGTTGATAGTAATGGGGTTTGTAGTGAAGCTTCTATTAATACACGCTTATGGAAACCATATACGATTGCGTTTTAACAATTAAGAAATTAATGGTTTGCTTTGAACAAGCTTTTTTGGTTTTTAATTGGCGAGTGCATGTCGTTCGTTGTTGAAATAAATCCTTTGACTATATCATTAGTCTAAATACAGGTATCTTTGTAGAGAATGTGAGCCATTTAGCAACTTAACAACATTCGAATCTAATTTGTGGGAGATTAACACTAAATTTGCGTAACAAAATTTAACATATCCAATCAATATTGTGATACATACTAATGACATGTAAGGGTCACACGTTTATTAAAGGGGAGAATGGTACACGTATATGATGCCACCATGTAATGCAATCAAGTATATGCCACTTTCAGCTTGCTAAATGAGAACTATGTTGAACGAAGGTTTCACCTTTATGTTCAAACGATCAAATAAAATCATCGAATTTCAAATATATTTCAGGGTCAAATAAACCATTAATTGACGTTAGAGTGCTGTGTACATCAAACATTGAAGTTACATGCAGTGTTAGCAGTGGCAGCTATGGAATTTGGACATTTTACAGAACTCGAGATGGTTTGGAAGATATGCAAAATATGGGAAAGGTTGTTTACAGTGAACGCGAATGCCATGTAACTTCCCTCAAAACTACTGAATCAACACAGTGTATTTGCATCGATGGAAATAGTGTCAAATGCAACATATCCAATGATATGATTGCTAAAATAGGTGACCGATGGCAGTGTGGTATATTCGTAAACGAAGTGTCATACCTAATCACATCAATTATTGAACTCAGTCTAGGTTAGCTTAACAGCCGTATTATAAAATGTATAAATATACTTAAATAAAGTAAGATATAAAAAGAAACTGAATGACTGACATTAATATACAGTATTGTTTTTTCGCATTTCAAACAAGGATTAGAGCATACTTTCCACAGGGATCATACTGATATTCTCTAACATAATTCAAGCACATTTGAAAGGATTGTGCATGACAAAAAATTCAAGTTTATTATTTTTTTTGCCATATTTACATTTCTAAAAGATTGGGAGTGTAACTATTGCTCATGTCTTACGATCGAGTACTCATTTACTAAAAGAATATTTTAAACATTGTTCAGTACCTATTTGAAAACAGGCCTGGACAAACAAATAGTTGCAGGCATTAAAAGCACGTTGTTTGTGCCAATCATTTTTTTAGCAAGGTATCTAATTGTTCAAAATATGTAAAGCAATTTTTAACCATTATACGCATAGTGCAAGCATTTTTAATTACGGTGGTGTTATTAAGCATTTCCAAAAACTCTGCAAGTCCATTCTGTAAGTGTCTAGTTTTAGTTATACAAATTATTGACACGAATCTTTGTGCACGTATGAGCTATATTTATTCTTAGTTTGGCTTCGGAGTCAACTATAAACATAAACATTCTGTTGACTTAACGTAAGCGTTATTATGTGTATTGTCTTCATGGATTTGTCTTGCACACTGCGCCTCACACAGCATACGTCTGTATCTGTGTGTGAAACATGATCATTTCACCACCAATTAAAGGCATACATTTTGAAACATTAAACGCACACAAATACCAATCATGTCAATGATATACAAAACGATTCAGTGTTAAATATTGTTTTGGACAAATTATGTATCCCAACTTTTACTCTTGATCGATCCTATACATCTAGTTAAACTCCAATAAAGCATAAGGTAACAATCAGTGGAAGTTACGTTTTTTTCAAGCAATTAAGTTTCAGAATGTCCAACAGATACTGAATACGTGCAAGATTTGTAGTTTAAAACATACCGTTCGTTTCTTAGATATTAGCGAATGTACAACACCAACAGTTCTAGAGCACATCACCGATGAAGGAAGCTCCATTCTTACAACTTTTAACATTGGACCGGAAACAGTTACAGTTGTATCGAAGATGATTACAGAAGCGGGAGGTAACACAAATACACTTTCTGTTGGCAATGTAGCGCTTTGAACGCACTGCAGGTTATAACAATGACAATTCAGGTATGCATTGATCGAGCTAATATCTTGTAAGTGTAATGTTTTATTTTATATAATTGTGCATCCTACTTTATAGACGTTTGTACTAGATTACGTAAACTAACGTATGTCCATGATGATGTAACAGTTTTTGTCTTAAAGCGCACCAGTAAACCTAGCATATGTATTGATATTCTAAATTCGGATCATATTAACAGAGTTACATGGATATACAATGGCCAAAAATGTATGTGCACTAACATTGTTCACAGCAATCAATGTCACAACAAAGGAAATAAGTATTTTCACAACAACAAATGTCAACAAAACTAAACCTATAGAGAAAGGAAAATCTGACAGTGAACATTTCAACAGTAAGTATACAAATGCAATATACGATTAAACAATATACAATCGGAACTAAAGCCCCCCCCCCCCCCGACAAAACATGTTTAATGTTTTTATACGCGGATATAAGCCCGCTCGTAATTTTAATGACCAGAACAAAAGTCCGGTCGTTAAAGATGTTAATATTTAATAATAATTACCGCCCACATTTAGTCGGTAATTAATTATAATTAACGCCTATTTTCTGCGCATGTTGTTATTGAAAGAGATTATAATTGTTAACACATTTTTTTATTATGCTGCTAAAAATATGTTACTGTTCTGTGTGTATATGATGCAACAAATGTATAACAAAATCCATTAATTAATTAAATAGTTCACCTGTTATTAATGAGCGGGTTTTGGTCCGGGGTTGTCAAAAACATTGAGCTGGCTTTTGACCGGGGGTGGGGGCTTTTGCCGGATACCTACAATAACTACCAACTATACAGCTGTATAAGTATAACATAAAAAAATAAACCTAGTACGAGACATAATATGCGCGTCACGCAGTATATTTAGCACGCACACCATAGATCAGGCACTAGAGCGTTATCAAAAGCTGAACGGTAAATATTTACAGATTAACACGTTGGCAAAGCTCACAAATGTTCTCAGAAGTTTCTAAAATGCATATAAAAGAACAACACTCATGCAAATATATTTGCACAAAGAGGTCGCTTATTAATAATAAACTATTAAGCGTCTCTTTCAGATTTGTCTTCGATATTTTTTGAAAAATACGTGTATCAATTATATTGCGGTAACACTTTACAATGATTCACGTTAGTATCATTGAACGAGTGTTTAGCGTGACATTGTTTTGAGGAAAGTTCGATCGAAATAGTGCATATTTACGAAACCAAAACAGGGCGTCATAAAACTAATTGTTGATTGTATGTCTATATCACATTAAACATACATTTAAAATTACACGATGAATGGTGAGGGGGAAAACTGGTCCGTGTCCTATATATGAATGTACATAAATGTTCGAATCACTATATTCTGGTCAGTGTTGAATAATAATGAACGAAATAAACAGACATAGAAAAGGGATAGCAGGCAGAGAGTAGTGCAATGTTGTAACAAATAAACATGTATTTAAGGCATTGTATGTTTTATATTTTACAGCATTTTCCAACAAAGAATTTATAATCATCATGACCGCTGCGGGTGTAACGGTTTTTATTGCATCTAATGTGTCCTTCTGCGTATACTGGAAATTAAAAACACACTCAAAAGGTATGAACATGAGCGCATATGTAGATTTAAATGCACACGCTATACCGAATTCAATTATCCATAGTTAACAACAACATTATAGGTTATAATAGTATGGAATTAGGGACGTGTTAAAAACAACATTTGCTCGATTTACCAGTGTTATCCATGTTTCAGGAATCATCAATAATGCTACTAAAATCGATAATATTTCACCCCAGCAAAGTACGATGTTGATGGCGAGCAGTTTGGAGATGTCGCAAGACGAGAACACGCACTTGAATTACCATGAAATCTCAGATATACCAAGTCCATTTGCTGATGTTGCCACATTATCAAATACTATAAGCAGAACAGGATCCAACAATGAAAATGCACCAACCTTCAAAGACAATGATGCCAGTAACACACCTAGGTCAGAAGTGGAACTAACTTCCCAGATAATGCGCGGGACAGATGTAAATGAAGCATAGTCTCGGACTGGTGCCACACTCAGAACAGCGCAAGAACCGATTTCATTTTTGGCACTGGCCGAGGTTAATATGTCTGACGGTAAGCACAATCCAAACACAATTAGTGTATGGCTAAAATCATAATACAATTTCTAACATGAATAACACAAATAATACTAACCTGCGAACTATTTGTTTGCATATTTGTTTATATTTGCAGTTGCTGTAATGGATTCAGAATCTCATAGGCATGTATTGTGTCATATTTTCCCAAACTCATTAAAGCATGTTATCATCAGCTTTATACTACCGTTTCTTAAATAAATACACGTATTATTGTGATTTATAGTATCATTACTTTTACGTTGTAATGGTTTTTGGAATTTCGATGATAACACTTTCAAAACACTTGCAGCCGTCCATCTCTGCATGCAGTTGGGCTTGCTGTTTGATTTTGAATTACATATCCATAATTATATATAAGTATATGCATAAGCCAGCGTTTAAAGAAGACTCAAACCAACCTTGTTAAAATGATTTCAACATACATGGAAATAATTGATACTTGCTTTACACAAAAACACGACACATTTCAATAACATGTTTTCATACGTCAATATCTGTAGTTTTCTGTACAATGTAGGATTGATGTGTTCGCTACGAGAGTTTAGATCCAACTGGACGGGATGATAAATCACAATACAGCTCACTGGTTTGAAAAAAGATGGAGCAAAGAAAGCTTTCTAAAACAGTTATGTTTATTTAATAATAAATGTAAATTACTATTCACATTATAACAACAACTTATAATACTACTACAACTACTACTACTACTTCTACAACAACAACTTTAAAAACTATCACTACTACTGCTACTACTACTAGTACAACAACAACAACAAAAGCAACTCCTACTACTACTACTACTACTACTACTAATGCTACTTCAACAACAACAACAACAACAACAACAACAACAGCAACAACAACATCCATCCAAGACACATTTCAGTTACGGTTACGTCTTCTAACTACCTTAATATTAGTGTCTCGATTGTTATAAATTATTGTTAATAATAATAATAATAATAATAATAATCATCATAATATTGATACTACTACTACTACTACTACTACTACTACTACTACTACTATTACTACCACTAGTACTACTACTACTATTACTACTACTAATACTACTACTACTTCTACTACTACTAATACTACCACAACCACTACCTCTACTATTACTACTAATGATAATAATAATATTGCTACTACAACAACTACTTCTACTAGTACCACTTACTTACTCCTACTACAATTGCAACTTCTGCTACTAATTCAGCGACAACTTCTGCTACTACTTATTCTATTTATTAATATATGTCTTTATTCTGCATGTATTGGAGAGTTTACAAATAGTCTTGTAAAATTCGATAAATCGCAACTGCTGTACAAAGCGTCTTCTTTACTGTGATCAAAATAATATAGTTGGTCGTTCTTTATTTGTATCTTCTTTTGCTGTCATTAACGCTTTTTGGTTATTTTTGCTATTGAATTTAGGAATTAAACATTTCTTTCCCACAGTTAACCTTAAATCCATGTGTGTTATGTGTGCTAAAGTGTAAATATGTTATTATATTGTGTTATTTATGATATGTAAAATAGCTGTGCTGGGTTTATATAAAGAAAAATTGTTTTTATTACCCCAGTTGAATAGTAATATAATACAATACCAATAAAGGGTGCTTGAAAAAATATACAGAGTTGTTAATCTACTCTTGACCAGTTGAATGTCGGTATGGAACATTTGGGATTATGCTGTATACTATTTTCCCGCTTGCCTTCTGTGACAAATCTGTAAATGCTACCGGTGCTATAGGTAAACGGTCTTGTTGCCACGCCATTAATTTATGCTAGTTTATCCATTGGTCTAAAAACAATAATTAACCTTTGACCTTTTTGATGATTTCATTTTAAAATTGTTAACTATAGCACTCAAATTAGTATCACAATTTCAAACGCGGTATGAGAAAAAAATACTCCTGTTATTATTGGCCAATTACCTCAATATGAACTACTTCTGTATGTTTAAAATGGATAGTAATAAACGTATTTGCTTAGTTACTTTATGGTGTGATCTTAAACGTATGTACACTGTATAGTTTAACACATTGCATTCCCATTTCATTACCATTTCTACACAGCTTCATTTGAATTATGAAATTAGTACAACGGCCTTGAAACATACTGAACATGTGTCGGTACTTAAACGGTTTCGGATCACATATATTTTGTTTCAAATATGTATACATGAATGGCAGGCATTATTGCATTGGTTTATAAAATGTAGAGAATAATCAATCAACTGGTTTATAAAAAGTAGCAAATAAACTATCACAATATATATGCAATGATCGTATTTATGTTTGATATTATGAAGCGTGTGACGCATACCCTGATCACAAATTCGCAAGATCGGGTTACTGTTAAACGTACTGCGAACATTGATCGCGTGTATACCATTGTACCAATTGATAATATAACAGGCGAGCTTATTTAAAATAAGAGTTGTCGTTTTTCACTGCACTCCAAACCATTAGGAATGTTTACACGACACTCATCCAATAATGTGTTTGCATTTCAGAAGGTCACCAAATTATACATAGTATAACAATTATGAAGGCATGCAACTATATAACCTCACTCACTAATTCTTTATTCGTTTGTAGAAAACAACGTGTGCATCAAATTAGTGTTTTTAATGATTTAATAAATACACTTTCGTTAATATCTAAAACCTGTAAAGTAGCATGCACTTGTGTTTGATAATAAAACACGAAACCTCATGACCTGATTTTAAACAGACGAGTGTCGAATCTTATAAATATCGTTTCTGCAAAAAGCATATTGAAGGTCGATATATATAGAATGAAGATATAGCAAGTGTATATATATATATATATAGTAAGTATATATAGTAAATGTAGGAATTATAATTGCTTTTATTTTCTTTCGTAATTACCAAGCATCACGTAAAGTTAAACATTAGATTTATGTATATAACAATAATACTTACAAAGTGGTGATCTGCAAAGATGTATTCCCACAATTACTACACAATCTGCAAACACGTAAATTCTTTAATGTTCACCGGATCAATTATTTATGCATGTTTTCAGAAAATATCATCAAGTATTTATTCAACAATCCAAGAGTAGATGTTAACATAAAGTGTTTAATTTTCAGATGTCAATAAGTCAAAACAACATTAATCATAAACGCTCACAAGCCCACAGTAAAGCGAAGGTTGTGCTAAAACAGAAACTCGGATTGTTTTATATAGGTATATATCTTACGGTTTTACATTTGGATATCGTAGGGGAATTCCCTAAGGTTATGCAGTGATACGTTGAAACAGAAAATATGTTGATATTGTCGTTTTTATTATCTGAATAGAAAAGCCAAATCAAAACAGAGTTTAAGCTTATGTGGCATATACAGTATTTTGCATAAATACAAATAACTATGAAGACAGTAGTCGTTCTTATTTATATAAACTATTTTTTTCGAGTAACGACAGCATGTTGATGAAATCGTTAAAGCAAACTAAATACAAAGGCAACATATTTTGTTTTGGATGCATTTCTCCAGCAGGATTCTATCTCATGTACACAGTCCAACTTCCGCGCAGAGATTTGACTGGTTCCGAGCATAGCTCTAATCAAATCCCTCCCGTCATAACAAACCACGTGACGATAATCAATTTAAATATTCTAGATATAATGGGAGACCTTTGGGAATTGGATTTACTGGCTTCTAACCTTGATTTTTCACACAAAACTTAAGTGAAAGTAGCTTTTTAAAATAAACACGCTAAACAGCGTTAGAATGCACAGAAAGGCTAACAGCACATGTTGGCAAAACGTCCCCCATATAGTCGGTTTAAATTATATTCATTAACAGGGGATAAACAATTTACTGAAGACAGGGTAATCGCGATTTGTTGTTTATACACATGCAACTACCATGTACTTCGTCTGAATTTATCGTTATCGATTCGCCGATGATAAGAACAATTGCTACTTGCAATTCGACCGACTATACCTGTAATCAATATCGCAAGGTCAGGTAAACAATGAGTCAATACTTAATTTGGTTTTAAAAATATATCAATAAATCAATTCATTTTATTCTTATTGAAAATCGGTGTTCAATAATGACGTTCGATTGTTAAGGTTTAAATGAATGGAAATGAAATGTGAATAGACTTAAAATGATAGTTGCTTAAGTATGCATACATGTAGTTTAACGTGTAGCGTTAACTGCTATTGCAAATAAACTCTATGATAATGAATATAACTGTGCTTTACATTTAGACAAAGAAAATAGTTTGTTTGTGTGTAGGAAATGTTGATCAGTGTGTGTAGTCTTGCCGGTTTAACTAGCGTTAAAAAACACGCTGATTACAAAACTGTGTTCGCATTCAATTTCGATCAAAATCAAGTCATTTTACATGGTACACACATAATATAAACATTTTTAAAACTGATATGGGTGTGAACGAATGCAGCTAATACTAGTTTCACTTCATTTCATCGTCCCTCCTAAAGTTGCAATTATGTTGCTCCGGTGACCGATAACCGATTAGTAATTAAACTGTTATTCAGTTGACTAAATATGATCTTTTATAACTATTTAATTTGAATTGAAATTATATTAGGTTAAATTTTGCAGATTGTATTTTCAACTATGTTCATTGTGATTAATTGTGGGCCGAAAGGGAGCTTCCGCATGCCTTTAAACAAATGTAATGTAATCGTATTTAAAGTATAGATATCGGCTGAAACCAATTTACAGCGATCTTGACAGGGCGGTAACATTAGTTTTATTCATTTCATGTTTTTGTGTTTTGTATCTGTGTGTTGCACAGTGTAGTATAGGCAATTGGAAACATGTCTAAAATAAAGGCCATAAGGGTATTAATTAGGGGTTCTCTCCTGCTGATGTGCCTGTGCTTGCATTTATCTTATCTTGTATTATGCTCATTACGAAATGTAACCAACTGTCATTTAATTACAATCATGTCAACAAAGTGAGTCGCTTTTTATCATTTACTTACGTTTAACGGCTCCAACTGTATGCCTAAGACTGACACTGTTATACACCATTACATAATTATATGCGTCATATCGTAATGTTATGATATAAATTTACACAAGTGCGTACATATTGTCTAATATCCAAACCTTAAACGTAGCTATGACGAATCCGAATTGATCTACTTTCGATTTACCTCTGTCAGAAAGGGAGCAAATCGATTAATGAGTGAAATTCATCAGGCCTGCATGAATTATGTCCCTATTATCTCGCAACAATCCACGTGCCATTTGTTGCTTAATGCTTAGTAAAATTGATATAAGATGTGTATTGCTAGTGTACCACTTGAGAGACGCACATCTTCTCACATGAATGGTATTGATAGAAAAGTAATGTAAAGCCTGCATTGCAAGGCGATTGTTACTAATATAGAGCATCGGTTTACGCTCAATAACTGGATGTTTTGCAACGACACACAATAAATAATCATTGGCTGAGATTGCAGATGGGCTGTGGGCTCTAGGTTAAGGTGGGCGATTTTGAGTGGGTTATTGCTACGGAAAAGCATTTTGCTAATGTTAAAAGTATAATAACGGGTTAGTTAATACGGGTTCTGATCTTGTTTGTATTCTTGTATTAATAATTAGATTGTTTATTCATTTCTGGTTTATACAGATCAGCATAATTAGTTAATCTAAACTACTTTATACTTGCTTTATAATTGATTTGATCTAATATTGTTGGTAAATTATTAAATGTTTGAGTTCGGTTTTCAAAACAAAAGCAGTAGCAATAGGAGGGAACCGATTTGTTGCTTATACGAAGCAATCGTTAAGGACATTTCAGGACGAAAGTTCGGTACAGTAATACGTGTGACATTTGTAACAGCTTTCCGTTGAATAAATAACAAGTGTGATATATTTTCTTCATTAAACTATAATAAATAACACAATCGACCAATTCAATTTATTATCGCGTATATTAATCCAAAGCAGAATATGTCTAAAGCTAAATGTTTTTTTAACAAAGTTGTGAGTACGTGTGTTCTTCATGAAATATTATAAGCGAAAACTATTTAATGCCGCACAGTTTGAACCAACGCACATACATGATTGTATATGGTTTCTACTATCAATGCACTTATTTTGCTGTCAATGCATTTCACTTTCGATTCATGGTTTAATTTCCGACAAGGCACCCTTCAAGTGGCATATTTACCTCTTGTCTTTAACAACTGGTATCCAAGGTAATTTATTGTCAACGCATTCATACTTGTATATACCGTGTTAATTATGTATTCAATGCTACTTGTACGACTTACACTGATATACTTAATGATGTTAATCGTTTAGATATATACATGCATCTGTCAATATGATTCAGGCATTGATTTAGCTTTACTTCGATTGCATAATGTGCATAATGATAAAAATAGCCTTAATGCTTGAAAGAGAATGCACATGTTCACCGAAAGTGTTGTTGGGTCATATAATGAATAGTATTTTCTGTGTATGTTTTATTTCCAAATGTATTGTTTTTTATACACAAATTTACATCAAGATTACCGTGAGGGTTAGTGCAAACATGGTGGTATCGCAGCTTTCAATGTGTATGCTTTCCAAATGAAATTGCAAAATATTTCACTAATACATTGCATAATTAGGTTGTGAAAGCAGAAGCAAGAACAAAATAGCTTCCCAAACAAAAAAAATTGTATTAAAAGTTTAACATAAGTTAAATGTGTTGCATATGAATTATCAAAACTTGAAATAATGTATATTACTAGTTAAAATGAAAGAAAAACTAATAAAAAATGAGTAAACGTTACAACGCATGGATTTTAAGTTGTTCACGTTTTATATCATGTGCTTCTCCACGATTTTATTTTGAGCCGAGTGTTTGCCTATGATCATGTGGAACTTCCTGCGGGCAGGGATATAATGAGCTATGATCGGACACAGTAAAATATCTGCGCAGAGGTTGGTGATAAGGCTATAGTCCAACGGCGACCTATGATGCACCAAAGAACAGCACAGTCCATGTCAAGTTTAATTGCAATTTTGTTTTGAGTTAATAAGCGGATACTCTAAGCGGATGTTCTAGTTTTATTAACTTGATCTTCACCTTGACAATACCCGACCTATAAGCCTTGATTTAAGTTATATATATATATTTGAATTTAAATGATACTGGCCTATAGAAGATAACTGTTTACGTATAAGGGGCGGTGTAGTTCACATTGTGGTCGAAATTGAGGACACATTCCTATCGAGTTTCAATAGCTCAAGTGTTAAATGGAACAAAACGTTTCCGAACTTGCTGATATGACATTTGTCTTCCAAACGTGTTAATGTGTTTGATTCCAATATAACATTTAATGCAAAAATCTAATAGTTGTCCCGAATAAATACAATTTGTGTTTATTTACAGTTAAGGAATGATACTTTAATGAATAATTTTGTATTCGTTTTGTGAAAACTAGTGCGAAACAATTAACAAAACAATATCAGCAAGTAGCTTAAAACCTGGATAAAGACAAATATTACGCCATTTTGAAAATGCTGTCATTTTATTAACGTGTTGTTAGAAACACCTGAAGCACATACCATCAACAATGCCACTTATGAATAGTACACGAAGTCATTGGACATTGTCTTCGGATGAAGGTCGGTGTGTAAGGAGGTAGGTGGGTAAGATGGAGGGTAGTTAAGTACGTAGGTTGGTAGGTAATTAGGTAGGTAGGTAGGTAGGTTAGTAGATCGAATGGTTGGTTCGTTGGTTGGTCTGTT
>CM051026.1:25223739-25252360 GCA_027627225.1 Congeria kusceri | reverse complement strand
CCATAATTTGCTGTAAAATGCCATAACTTAGACCATAATTTGCTGTAAAATGCCATAACTTAGACCATAATGTGCTGTAAAATGCCAGAACTTAGACCATAATTTGCTGTAAAATGCCAGAATTCAGACCATGATTTGGTGTAAAAGGCCAGAACTCAGACCATGATTTGCTGTAAAATGCCAGAACTTAGACCATAATTTGATGTAAAATGCCAGCACTCAGACCAGGATTTGCTGTAAAATGACAGAACTCAGACCATGATTGGCTGTAAAATTCCAGAACTAAGACCATGATTTGCTGTAAAATGCCAGAACTGAGACCATGATTTGCTGTAAAATGACAGAACTAAGACGACAATTGCTGTAAAATCCCAGAACTCAGACCATGATTTGCTGTAAAATGACAGATCTTAGATCATGATTTGCTGTAAAATGCCAGAACTGAGATCATGATTTGGTGTAAAATGCCAGAACTGAGACCATGATTTGGTGTAAAATGCCAGAACTAAGACCATGATTTGCTGTAAAATGCCAGAACTGAGACCATGATTTGGTGTAAAATGCCAGAACTTAGATCATGATTTGCTGTAAAATGCCAGAACTAAGACCATGATTTGCTGTAAAATGACAGAACTCAGACCAGGATTTGATGTAAAATGCCAGAACTCAGACCATGATTGGCTGTAAAATTCCAGAACTAAGACCATGATATCTGTAAAATGCCAGAACTGAGACCATGATTTGCTGTAAAATGACAGAACTTAGATCATGATTTGCTGTAAAATGCCAGAACTGAGATCAAGATTTGGTGTAAAATGCCAGAACTGAGACCATGATTTGGTGTAAAATGCCAGAACTAAGACCATGATTTGCTGTAAAATGCCAGAACTGAGACCATGATTTGGTGTAAAATGCCAAAACTAAGACCATGCTTTGCTGTAAAATGCCAGAACTCAGACCATGATATGCTGTAAAATGCCAGAACTCAGACGACGATTTGCTGTAAAATGTCAGAACTCAGACCATGAGTTCGTGTCAAATGCCAGAACTTAGACCATGATTTGGTGTAAAATGCCAGATCTAAGACGACGATTTGCTGTAAAATGCCAGAACCAAAACAAAGATTTGCTATTAAATGCCAGAACTAAGACCATGATTTGCTGTAAAATGCCAGAACTTAGACCATGATTTGCTGTAAAATGCCAGAACTCAGACCATGATTTGGTGTAAAATGCCAGAACTCAGACCATGATTTGGTGTAAAATGCCAGAACTCAGACCACGATTTGCTGTAAAATACCAGAACTCAGACCACGATTAGCTGTAAAATGCCAGAACTCAGACCATGATTTGCTGTAAAATGCCAGAAATAAGACCATAATTTGCTGTAAAATACCATAACTTAGACCATAATTTGCTGTAAAATGCCATAACTAAGACCATGATTTGCTGTAAAATGCCAGAACTTAGACCACGATTTGCTGTAAAATGCCAGAACTCAGACCAGGATTTGCTGTAAAATGCCATAACTTAGACCATAATTTGCTGCAAAATGCCAGAACTCAGACCAGGTTTTGCTGTAAAATGCCATAACTTGGACCATAATTTGCTGTAAAATGCCAGAACTTAGACCATAATTTGATGTAAAATGCCAGCACTCAGACCAGGATTTGCTGTAAAATGACAGAACTCAGACCATGATTGGCTGTAAAATTCCAGAACTAAGACCATGATTTGCTGTAAAATGCCAGAACTGAGACCATGATTTGCTGTAAAATGACAGAACTAAGACGACAATTGCTGTAAAATCCCAGAACTCAGACCATGATTTGCTGTAAAATGACAGATCTTAGATCATGATTTGCTGTAAAATGCCAGAACTGAGATCATGATTTGGTGTAAAATGCCAGAACTGAGACCATGATTTGGTGTAAAATGCCAGAACTAAGACCATGATTTGCTGTAAAATGCCAGAACTGAGACCATGATTTGGTGTAAAATGCCAGAACTTAGATCATGATTTGCTGTAAAATGCCAGAACTAAGACCATGATTTGCTGTAAAATGACAGAACTCAGACCAGGATTTGATGTAAAATGCCAGAACTCAGACCATGATTTGCTGTAAAATGCCAGAACTCAGACCATGATTTGCTGTAAAATGCCAGAACTTAGACCATGATTTGCTGTAAAATGCTAGACCTCAGACCATGATTTGCTGTAAAATGCCAGAACTGAGACCATGATTGGCTGTAAAATTCCAGAACTAAGACCATGATTTGCTGTAAAATGCCAGAACTGAGACCATGATTTGCTGTAAAATGACAGAACTTAGATCATGATTTGCTGTAAAATGCCAGAACTGAGATCAAGATTTGGTGTAAAATGCCAGAACTGAGACCATGATTTGGTGTAAAATGCCAGAACTAAGACCATGATTTGCTGTAAAATGCCAGAACTGAGACCATGATTTGGTGTAAAATGCCAAAAACTAAGACCATGCTTTGCTGTAAAATGCCAGAACTCAGACCATGATTTGCTGTAAAATGCCAGAACTCAGACGACGATTTGCTGTAAAATGTCAGAACTCAGACCATGAGTTCGTGTCAAATGCCAGAACTTAGACCATGATTTGGTGTAAAATGCCAGAACTAAGACGACGATTTGCTGTAAAATGCCAGAACCAAAACAAAGATTTGCTATAAAATGCCAGAACTAAGACCATGATTTGCTGTAAAATGCCAGAACTTAGACCATGATTTGCTTTAAAATGCCAGAACTCAGACCATGATTTGGTGTAAAATGCCAGAACTCAGACCATGATTTGGTGTAAAATGCCAGAACTCAGACCACGATTTGCTGTAAAATGCCAGAACTCAGACCACGATTAGCTGTAAAATGCCAGAACTCAGACCATGATTTGCTGTAAAATGCCAGAACTAAGACCATAATTTGCTGTAAAATGCCATAACTTGGACCATAATTTGCTGTAAAATGCCAGAACTTAGACCATAATTTGCTGTAAAATGCCAGAACTTAGACCATAATTTGCTGTAAAATGCCAGAACTCAGACCACGATTTGCTGTTAAATGTCAGAACTCAGACCAGGATTTGCTGTAAAATGCCATAACTTAGACCATAAATTGCTGTAAAATGCCAGAACTCAGACCAGGTTTTGCTGTAAAATGCCATAACTTAGGCCATAATTTGCTGTAAAATGCAATAACTTAGACCATAATGTGCTGTAAAATGCCAGAACTTAGACCATAATTTGCTGTAAAATGCCAGAATTCACACCATGATTTGGTGTAAAAGGCCAGAACTCAGACCATGATTTGCTGTAAAATGCCAGAACTCAGACCATGATTGGCTGTAGAATGCCAGAACTCTGATGACTATTTCCTTTTAAAATGCCAGAACTCAGACCAAAATTTGCTGTAAAATGCCAGAACTCGGACCATGATTTTCTGTAAAATGCCAGGACTCAGACCATGATTTGCTGTCAAATGCCGGAACTAAGACCATGATTTGCAGTCGAATGACAGAACTTAGACCATGATTTGCTGTCAAATGACAGAAACTAAGACGACAAGTGCTGTAAAATCCCAGAACTCAGACCATGATTTGCTGTAAAATAACAGAACTTAGATCATGATTTGCTGTAAAATGACAGAACTTAGACCATGATTTGCTGTAAAATGCCAGAACTGAGACCATGATTTGGTGTAAAATGCCATAACTCAGACCATGATTTGGTGTAAAATGCCAGTACTAAGACCATGATTTGCTGCAACGTGCCAGAACTAAGACGACGATTTGCTGTAAAATGCCAGAACCAAAACAACGATTTGCTGTAAAATGCCAGAACTAAGACCATGATTTGCTGTAAAATGCCAGAACTTAGACCATGATTTGGTGTAAAATGACAGAACTCAGACCAGGATTTGCTGTAAAATGCCAGAACTCAGACCATGATTTGCTGTAAAATGCCAGAACTCAGACCATGATTTGCTGTAAAATGCCAGAACTTAGACCATGATTTGCTGTAAAATGCCAGCACTCAGACCAGGATTTGCTGTAAAATGCCAGAACTCAGACCATGATTGGCTGTAAAATTCCAGAACTAAGACCATGATTTGCTGTAAAATGCCAGAACTGAGACCATGATTTGCTGTAAAATGACAGATCTTAGATCATGATTTGCTGTAAAATGCCAGAACTGAGATCATGATTTGGTGTAAAATGCCAGAACTGAGACCATGATTTGGTGTAAAATGCCAGAACTAAGACCATGATTTGCTGTAAAATGCCAGAACTGAGACCATGATTTGGTGTAAAATGCCAGAACTTAGATCATGATTTGCTGTAAAATGCCAGAACTAAGACCATGATTTGCTGTAAAATGACAGAACTCAGACCAGGATTTGCTGTAAAATGCCAGAATTCAGACCATGATTTGCTGTAAAATGCCAGAACTCAGACCATGATTTGCTGTAAAATGCCAGAACTTAGACCATGATTTGCTGTAAAATGCTAGACCTCAGACCATGATTTGCTGTAAAATGCCAGAACTCAGACCATGATTGGCTGTAAAATTCCAGAACTAAGACCATGATATCTGTAAAATGCCAGAACTGAGACCATGATTTGCTGTAAAATGACAGAACTTAGATCATGATTTGCTGTAAAATGCCAGAACTGAGATCAAGATTTGGTGTAAAATGCCAGAACTGAGACCATGATTTGGTGTAAAATGCCAGAACTAAGACCATGATTTGCTGTAAAATGCCAGAACTGAGACCATGATTTGGTGTAAAATGCCAAAACTAAGGCCATGCTTTGCTGTAAAATGCCAGAACTCAGACCATGATATGCTGTAAAATGCCAGAACTCAGACGACGATTTGCTGTAAAATGTCAGAACTCAGACCATGAGTTCGTGTCAAATGCCAGAACTTAGACCATGATTTGGTGTAAAATGCCAGATCTAAGACGACGATTTGCTGTAAAATGCCAGAACCAAAACAAAGATTTGCTATTAAATGCCAGAACTAAGACCATGATTTGCTGTAAAATGCCAGAACTTGGACCATGATTTGCTGTAAAATGCCAGAACTCAGACCATGATTTGGTGTAAAATGCCAGAACTCAGACCATGATTTGGTGTAAAATGCCAGAACTCAGACCACGATTTGCTGTAAAATGCCAGAACTCAGACCACGATTAGCTGTAAAATGCCAGAACTCAGACCATGATTTGCTGTAAAATGCCAGAACTAAGACCATAATTTGCTGTAAAATGCCATAACTTAGACCATAATTTGCTGTAAAATGCCATAACTAAGACCATGATTTGCTGTAAAATGCCAGAACTTAGACCACGATTTGCTGTAAAATGCCAGAACTCAGACCAGGATTTGCTGTAAAATGCCATAACTTAGACCATAATTTGCTGCAAAATGCCAGAACTCAGACCAGGTTTTGCTGTAAAATGCCATAACTTGGACCATAATTTGCTGTAAAATGCCAGAACTTAGACCATAATTTGATGTAAAATGCCAGCACTCAGACCAGGATTTGCTGTAAAATGACAGAACTCAGACCATGATTGGCTGTAAAATTCCAGAACTAAGACCATGATTTGCTGTAAAATGCCAGAACTGAGACCATGATTTGCTGTAAAATGACAGAACTAAGACGACAATTGCTGTAAAATCCCAGAACTCAGACCATGATTTGCTGTAAAATGACAGATCTTAGATCATGATTTGCTGTAAAATGCCAGAACTGAGATCATGATTTGGTGTAAAATGCCAGAACTGAGACCATGATTTGGTGTAAAATGCCAGAACTAAGACCATGATTTGCTGTAAAATGCCAGAACTGAGACCATGATTTGGTGTAAAATGCCAGAACTTAGATCATGATTTGCTGTAAAATGCCAGAACTAAGACCATGATTTGCTGTAAAATGACAGAACTCAGACCAGGATTTGATGTAAAATGCCAGAACTCAGACCATGATTTGCTGTAAAATGCCAGAACTCAGACCATGATTTGCTGTAAAATGCCAGAACTTAGACCATGATTTGCTGTAAAATGCTAGACCTCAGACCATGATTTGCTGTAAAATGCCAGAACTCAGACCATGATTGGCTGTAAAATTCCAGAACTAAGACCATGATTTGCTGTAAAATGCCAGAACTGAGACCATGATTTGCTGTAAAATGACAGAACTTAGATCATGATTTGCTGTAAAATGCCAGAACTGAGATCAAGATTTGGTGTAAAATGCCAGAACTGAGACCATGATTTGGTGTAAAATGCCAGAACTAAGACCATGATTTGCTGTAAAATGCCAGAACTGAGACCATGATTTGGTGTAAAATGCCAAAACTAAGACCATGCTTTGCTGTAAAATGCCAGAACTCAGACCATGATTTGCTGTAAAATGCCAGAACTCAGACGACGATTTGCTGTAAAATGTCAGAACTCAGACCATGAGTTCGTGTCAAATGCCAGAACTTAGACCATGATTTGGTGTAAAATGCCAGAACTAAGACGACGATTTGCTGTAAAATGCCAGAACCAAAACAAAGATTTGCTATAAAATGCCAGAACTAAGACCATGATTTGCTGTAAAATGCCAGAACTTAGACCATGATTTGCTGTAAAATGCCAGAACTCAGACCATGATTTGGTGTAAAATGCCAGAACTCAGACCATGATTTGGTGTAAAATGCCAGAACTCAGACCACGATTTGCTGTAAAATGCCAGAACTCAGACCACGATTAGCTGTAAAATGCCAGAACTCAGACCATGATTTGCTGTAAAATGCCAGAACTAAGACCATAATTTGCTGTAAAATGCCATAACTTGGACCATAATTTGCTGTAAAATGCCAGAACTTAGACCATAATTTGCTGTAAAATGCCAGAACTTAGACCATAATTTGCTGTAAAATGCCAGAACTCAGACCACGATTTGCTGTTAAATGTCAGAACTCAGACCAGGATTTGCTGTAAAATGCCATAACTTAGACCATAAATTGCTGTAAAATGCCAGAACTCAGACCAGGTTTTGCTGTAAAATGCCATAACTTAGGCCATAATTTGCTGTAAAATGCAATAACTTAGACCATAATGTGCTGTAAAATGCCAGAACTTAGACCATAATTTGCTGTAAAATGCCAGAATTCACACCATGATTTGGTGTAAAAGGCCAGAACTCAGACCATGATTTGCTGTAAAATGCCAGAACTCAGACCATGATTGGCTGTAGAATGCCAGAACTCTGATGACTATTTCCTTTTAAAATGCCAGAACTCAGACCAAAATTTGCTGTAAAATGCCAGAACTCGGACCATGATTTTCTGTAAAATGCCAGGACTCAGACCATGATTTGCTGTCAAATGCCGGAACTAAGACCATGATTTGCAGTCGAATGACAGAACTTAGACCATGATTTGCTGTCAAATGACAGAACTAAGACGACAAGTGCTGTAAAATCCCAGAACTCAGACCATGATTTGCTGTAAAATAACAGAACTTAGATCATGATTTGCTGTAAAATGACAGAACTTAGGCCATGATTTGCTGTAAAATGCCACAACTAAGACCATGCTTTGCTGTAAAATGCCAGAACTCAGACCATGATTTGCTGTAAAATGTCAGAACTCAGACGACGATTTGCTGCAAAATGTCAGAACTCAGACCATGATTTCATGTCAAATGCCAGAATTAAGACCATGATTTGGTATAAAATGCTGGAACTAAGACCATGATTTGCTGTAAAATGCCAGAACTGAGACCATGATTTGGTGTAAAATGCCAGAACTCAGACCATGATTTGGTGTAAAATGCCAGTACTAAGACCATGATTTGCTGTAACATGCCAGAACTAAGACGACGATTTGCTGTAAAATGCCAGAACCAAAACAACGATTTGCTGTAAAATGCCAGAACTCAGACCATGATTTGCTGTAAAATGCCAGAACTTAGATCATGATTTGGTGTAAAATGCCAGAACTCAGACCAGGATTTGCTGTAAAATGCCAGAACTCAGACCATGATTTGCTGTAAAATGCCAGAACTCAGACCATGATTTGCTGTAAAATGCCAGAACTTAGACCATGATTTGCTGTAAAATGCCAGCACTCAGACCAGGATTTGCTGTAAAATGCCAGAACTCAGACCATGATTGGCTGTAAAATTCCAGAACTAAGACCATGATTTGCTGTAAAATGCTAGAACTGAGACCATGATTTGCTGTAAAATGACAGAACTAAGACGACAATTGCTGTAAATTCCCAGAACTCAGACCATGATTTGCTGTAAAATGACAGATCTTAGATCATGATTTGCTGTAAAATCCCAGAACTGAGATCATGATTTGGTGTAAAATGCCAGAACTGAGACCATGATTTGGTGTAAAATGCCAGAACTAAGACCATGATTTGCTGTAAAATGCCAGAACTGAGACCATGATTTGGTGTAAAATGCCAGAACTTAGATCATGATTTGCTGTAAAATGCCAGAACTAAGACCATAATTTGCTGTAAAATGCCAGAACTGAGACCATGATTTGGTGTAAAATTCCAGAACTAAGACCATGCTTTGCTGTAAAATGCCAGAACTCAGACCATGATTTGCTGTAAAATGCCAGAACTCAGACGACGATTTGCTGTAAAATGTCAGAACTCAGACCATGAGTTCGTGTCAAATGCCAGAACTTAGACCATGATTTGGTGTAAAATGCCAGAATTCAGACCATGATTTGGTGTAAAATGCCAGAACTCTGACGACTATTTGCTTTTAAAATGCCAGAAGTCAGATCATAATTTGCTGTAAAATGCCAGAACTCGGACCATGATTTTCTGTAAAATGCCAGGACTCTGACAATGATTTGCTGTCAAATGCCGAACTAAGACCATGATTTGCTGTCAAATGACAGTACTTAGACCATGATTTGCTGTAAAATCACAGAACTTAGTTCATGATTTGCAGTAAAATGACAGAACTTAGGCCATGATTTGCTGTAAAATACCAGAACAAAGACCATGCTTTGCTGTAAAATGCCAGAACTCAGACCATGATTTGCTGTAAAATGTCAGAACTCAGACGACGATTTGCTGTAAAATGTCAGAACTCAGACCATGATTTCGTGTCAAATGCCAGAACTAAGACCATGATTTGGTGTAAAATGCTGGAACTAAGACCATGATTTGCTGTAAAATGACAGAACTGAGACCATGATTTGGTGTAAAATGCCAGAACTCAGACCATGATTTGGTGTAAAATGCCAGTACTAAGACCATGATTTGCTGTAATATGCCAGAACTAAGACGACGATTTGCTGTAAAATGCCAGAACCAAAACAACGATTTGTTATAAAATGCCAGAATTAAGACCATGATTTGCTGTAAAATGCCAGAACTTAGACCATGATTTGCTGTAAATTGCCAGAACTCAGACCATGATTTGGTGTAAAATGCCAGAACTCAGACCATGATTTGGTGTAAAATGCCAGAACTCAGACCACGATTTGATGTAAAATGCCAGAACTCAGACCACGATTAGCTGTAAAATGCCAGAACTCAGACCATGATTTGCTGTAAAATGCCAGAACTAAGACCATAATTTGCTGTAAAATGCCATAACTTAAACCATAATTTGCTGTAAAATGCCATAACTTAGACCATAATTTGCTGTAAAATGCCATAACTAAGACCATGATTTGCTGTAAAATGCCAGAACTTAGACCACGATTTGCTGTAAAATAACAGAACTCAGACCAGGATTTGCTGTAAAATGCCATAACTTAGACCATAATTTGCTGTAAAATGCCAGAACTCAGACCAGGTTTTGCTGTAAAATGCAATAACTTCGACCATAATTTGCTGTAAAATGCCAGAACTTAGATCATGATTTGCTGTAAAATGCCAGCACTCAGACCATGATTTGCTGTAAAATGTCAGAACTCTGACCATGATTTGGTGTAAAATGCCAGAACTAAGTCCATGATTTGCTGTAATATGCCAGAACTAAGACGACGATTTGCTGTAAAATGCCATAAGCAAAACAACGATTTGCTGTAAAATGCCTGAACTAACTTAGACCATGATTTGGTGTAAAATGACAGAACTCAGACCAGGATTTGCTGTAAAATGCCAGAACTCAGACCATGATTTGCTGTAAAATGCCAGAACTCAGACCATGATTTGCTGTAAAATGCCAGAACTTAGACCATGATTTGCTGTAAAATGCCAGAACACAGACCATGATTTGCTGTAAAATGCCAGAACTTAGACCATAATTTGCTGTAAAATGCCAGAACTTAGACCATGATTTGGTGTAAAATGCCAGAACTCAGACCATGATTTGGTGTAAAATGCCAGAACTCAGACCATGATTTGCAGTAAAATGCCAGAACTCAGACCATGATTGGCTGAAAAATGCCAGAACTCGGACGACTATTTGCTTTTAAAATGCCAGAACTCAGACCATAATTTCCTGTAAAATGCCAGAACTCAGACCATGATTTGCTGTAAAATGCCATAACTTGGACCATAATTTGCTGTAAAATGCCAGAACTTAGACCATAATTTGCTGTAAAATGCCAGAACTTAGACCATAATTTGCTGTAAAATGCCAGAACTCAGACCACGATTTGCTGTTAAATGTCAGAACTCAGACCAGGATTTGCTGTAAAATGCCATAACTTAGACCATAAATTGCTGTAAAATGCCAGAACTCAGACCAGATTTTGCTGTAAAATGCCATAACTTAGACCATAATTTGCTGTAAAATGCCATAACTTAGACCATAATGTGCAGTAAAATGCCAGAACTTAGACCATAATTTGGTGTAAAATGCCAGAACTCAGACCACGATTTTCTGTAAAATGCCATAATTTAGACCATGATTTGCTGTAAAATGCCAGAACTTAGACCATGATTTACTGTAAAATGCCAGAACTCAGACCATGATTGGCTGTAGAATGCCAGAACTCTGATGACTATTTGCTTTTAAAATGCCAGAACTCAGGCCAAAATTTGCTGTAAAATGCCAGAACTCGGACCATGATTTTCTGTAAAATGCCAGGACTCAGACCATGATTTGCTGTCAAATGTCGGAACTAAGACCATGATTTGCAGTCGAATGAGAGAACTTAGACCATGATTTACTGTCAAATGACAGAACTAAGACGACAAGTACTGTAAAATCCCAGAACTCAGACCATGATTTGCTGTAAAATCACAGAACTTAGATCATGATTTGCTGTAAAATGACAGAACTTAGGCCATGATTTGCTGTAAAATGCCACAACTAAGACCATGCTTTGCTGTAAAATGCCAGAACTCAGACCATGATTTGGTGTAAAATGCCAGAACTCAGACCATGATTTGGTGTAAAATGCCAGAACTCAGACCACGATTTGCTGTAAAATGCCAGAACTCAGACCACGATTAGCTGTAAAATGCCAGAACTCAGACCATGATTTGCTGTAAAATGCCAGAACTAAGACCATAATTTGCTGTAAAATGCCATAACTTAGACCATAATTTGCTGTAAAATGCCATAACTAAGACCATGATTTGCTGTAAAATGCCAGAACTTAGACCACGATTTGCTGTAAAATGCCAGAACTCAGACCAGGATTTGCTGTAAAATGCCATAACTTAGACCATAATTTGCTGCAAAATGCCAGAACTCAGACCAGGTTTTGCTGTAAAATGCCATAACTTGGACCATAATTTGCTGTAAAATGCCAGAACTTAGACCATAATTTGCTGTAAAATGCCAGAACTTAGACCATAATTTGCTGTAAAATGCCAGAACTCAGACCACGATTTGCTGTTAAATGTCAGACCTCAGACCAGGATTTGCTGTAAAATGCCATAACTTAGACCATAAATTGCTGTAAAATGCCAGAACTCAGACCAGGTTTTGCTGTAAAATGCCATAACTTAGACCATAATTTGCTGTAAAATGCCATAACTTAGACCATAATGTGCTGTAAAATGCCAGAACTTAGACCATAATTTGCTGTAAAATGCCAGAATTCAGACCATGATTTGGTGTAAAAGGCCAGAACTCAGACCATGATTTGCTGTAAAATGCCAGAACTCAGACCATGATTGGCTGTAGAATGCCAGAACTCTGATGACTATTTGCTTTTAAAATGCCAGAACTCAGACCAAAATTTGCTGTAAAATGCCAGAACTCGGACCATGATTTTCTGTAAAATGCCAGGACTCAGACCATGATTTGATGTCAAATGCCGGAACTGAGACCATGATTTGCAGTCGAATGACAGAACTTAGACCATGATTTGCTGTCAAATGACAGAACTAAGACGACAAGTGCTGTAAAATCCCAGAACTCAGAACATGATTTGCTGTAAAATGCCAGAACTCTGACGACTATTTGCTTTTAAAATGCCAGAAGTCAGATCATAATTTGCTGTAAAATGCCAGAACTCGGACCATGATTTTCTGTAAAATGCCAGGACTCTGACAATGATTTGCTGTCAAATGCCGAACTAAGACCATGATTTGCTGTCAAATGACAGAACTTAGACCATGATTTGCTGTAAAATCACAGAACTTAGATCATGATTTGCTGTAAAATGACAGAACTTAGGCCATGATTTGCTGTAAAATACCAGAACAAAGACCATGCTTTGCTGTAAAATGCCAGAACTCAGACCATGATTTGCTGTAAAATGTCAGAACTCAGACCATGATTTCGTGTCAAATGCCAGAACTAAGACCATGATTTGGTGTAAAATGCTGGAACTAAGACCATGATTTGCTGTAAAATGCCAGAACTGAGACCATGATTTGGTGTAAAATGCCAGAACTCAGACCATGATTTGGTGTAAAATGCCAGTACTAAGACCATGATTTGCTGTAATATGCCAGAACTAAGACGACGATTTGCTATAAAATGCCAGAACTAAGACCATGATTTGCTGTAAAATGCCAGAACTTAGACCATGATTTGCTGTAAAATGCCAGAACTCAGACCATGATTTGGTGTAAAATGCCAGAACTCAGACCATGATTTGGTGTAAAATGCCAGAACTCAGACCACGATTTGCTGTAAAATGCCAGAACTCAGACCACGATTAGCTGTAAAATGCCAGAACTCAGACCATGATTTGCTGTAAAATGCCAGAACTAAGACTATAATTTGCTGTAAAATGCCATAACTTAGACCATAATTTGCTGTAAAATGCCATAACTAAGACCATGATTTTCTGTAAAATGCCAGAACTTAGACCACGATTTGCTGTAAAATGCCAGAACTCAGACCAGGATTTGCTGTAAAATGCCATAACTTAGACCATAATTTGCTGTAAAATGCCATAACTAAAACCATGATTTGCTGTAAAATGCCAGAACTTAGACCACGATTTGCTGTAAAATGCCAGAACTCAGACCAGGATTTGCTGTAAAATGCCATAACTTAGACCATAATTTGCTGCAAAATGCCAGAACTCAGACCAGGTTTTGCTGTAAAATGCCATAACTTGGACCATAATTTGCTGTAAAATGCCAGAACTTAGACCATAATTTGCTGTAAAATGCCAGAACTTAGACCATAATTTGCTGTAAAATGCCAGAACTCAGACCACGATTTGCTGTTAAATGTCAGAACTCAGACCAGGATTTGCTGTAAAATGCCATAACTTAGACCATAAATTGCTGTAAAATGCCAGAACTCAGACCAGGTTTTGCTGTAAAATGCCTTAACTTAGACCATAATTTTCTGTAAAATGCCATAACTTAGACCATAATGTGCTGTAAAATGCCAGAACTTAGACCATAATTTGCTGTAAAATGCCAGAATTCAGACCACGATTTGGTGTAAAAGGCCAGAACTCAGACCATGATTTGCTGTAAAATGCCAGAACTCAGACCATGATTGGCTGTAGAATGCCAGAACTCTGATGACTATTTGCTTTTAAAATGCCAGAACTCAGACCAAAATTTGCTGTAAAATGCCAGAACTCGGACCATGATTTTCTGTAAAATGCCAGGACTCAGACCATGATTTGCTGTCAAATGCCGGAACTAAGACCATGATTTGCAGTCGAATGACAGAACTTAGACCATGATTTGCTGTCAAATGACAGAACTAAGACGACAAGTGCTGTAAAATCCCAGAACTCAGACCATGATTTGCTGTAAAATAACAGAACTTAGATCATGATTTGCTGTAAAATGACAGAACTTAGGCCATGATTTGCTGTAAAATGCCACAACTAAGACCATGCTTTGCTGTAAAATGCCAGAACTCAGACCATGATTTGCTGTAAAATGTCAGAACTCAGACGACGATTTGCTGTAAAATGTCAGAACTCAGACCATGATTTCATGTCAAATGCCAGAATTAAGACCATGATTTGGTATAAAATGCTGGAACTAAGACCATGATTTGCTGTAAAATGCCAGAACTGAGACCATGATTTGGTGTAAAATGCCATAACTCAGACCATGATTTGGTGTAAAATGCCAGTACTAAGACCATGATTTGCTGTAACATGCCAGAACTAAGACGACGATTTGCTGTAAAATGCCAGAACCAAAACAACGATTTGCTGTAAAATGCCAGAACTAAGACCATGATTTGCTGTAAAATGCCAGAACTTAGACCATGATTTGGTGTAAAATGACAGAACTCAGACCAGGATTTGCTGTAAAATGCCAGAACTCAGACCATGATTTGCTGTAAAATGCCAGAACTCAGACCATGATTTGCTGTAAAATGCCAGAACTTAGACCATGATTTGCTGTAAAATGCCAGCACTCAGACCAGGATTTGCTGTAAAATGCCAGAACTCAGACCATGATTGGCTGTAATATTCCAGAACTAAGACCATGATTTGCTGTAAAATGCCAGAACTGAGACCATGATTTGCTGTAAAATGCCAGAACTCAGACCATGATTGGCTGTAGAATGCCAGAACTCTGATGACTATTTGCTTTTAAAATGCCAGAACTCAGAACAAAATTTGCTGTAAAATGCCAGAACTCGGACCATGATTTTCTGTAAAATGCCAGGACTCAGACCATGATTTGCTGTCAAATGCCGGAACTAAGACCATGATTTGCTGTCGAATGACAGAACTTAGACCATGATTTGCTGTCAAATGATAGAACTAAGACGACAAGTGCTGTAAAATCCCAGAACTCAGACCATGATTTGCTGTAAAATCACAGAACTTAGATCATGATTTGCTGTAAAATGGCATAACTTTGATCAAGATTTGCTGTAAAATGCCAGAACCAAAACAACGATTTGCTATAAAATGCCAGAACTAAGACCATGCTTTGCTGTAAAATGCCAGAACTCAGACCATGATTTGCTGTAAAATGCCAGAACTCAGACGACGATTTGCTGTAAAATGTCAGAACTCAGACCATGAGTTCGTGTCAAATGTCAGAACTTAGACCATGATTTGGTGTAAAATGCCAGAATTCAGACATTGATTTGGTGTAAAATGCCAGAACTCAGACCATGATTGGCTGTAGAATGCCAGAACTCTGATGACTATTTGCTTTTAAAATGCCAGAACTCAGGCCAAAATTTGCTGTAAAATGCCAGAACTCGGACCATGATTTTCTGTAAAATGCCAGGACTCAGACCATGATTTGCTGTCAAATGCCGGAACTAAACCATGATTTGCTGTCGATTGACAGAACTTAGACCATGATTTGCTGTCAAATGACAGAACTAAGACGACAAGTGCTGTAAAATCCCAGAACTCAGACCATGATTTGCTGTAAAATGACAGAACTTAGATCATGATTTGCTGTAAAATGCCAGAACCAAAACAACGATTTGCTATAAAATGCAAGAACTAAGACCATGCTTTGCTGTAAAATGCCAGAACTCAGACCATGATTTGCTGTAAAATGCCAGAACTCAGACGACGATTTGGTGTAAAATGTCAGAACTCAGACCATGATTTCGTGTCAAATGCCAGAACTTAGACCATGATTTGGTGTAAAATGCCAGAATTCAGACCATGATTTGGTGTAAAATGCCAGAACTCAGACCATGATTTGCTGTAAAATGCCAGAACTCAAACCATGATTGGCTGTAATATGCCAGAACTCTGATGACTATTTGCTTTTAAAATGCCAGAACTCAGACCAAAATTTGCTGTAAAATGCCAGAACTCGGACCATGATTTTCTGTAAAATGCCAGGACTCAGACCATGATTTGCTGTCAAATGCCGGGACTAAGACCATGATTTGCTGTCGAATGACAGAACTTAGACCATGATTTGCTCTCAAATGACAGAACTAAGACGACAAGTGCTGTAAAATCCCAGAACTCAGACGATGATTTGCTGTAAAATCACAGAACTTAGATCATGATTTGCTGTAAAATGCCAGAACTTAGGCCATGATTTGCTGTAAAATGCCACAACTAAGACCATGCTTTGCTGTAAAATGCCAGAACTCAGACCATGATTTGCTGTAAAATGTCAGAACTCAGACCATGATTTGGTGTAAAATGCCAGAACTAAGACCATGATTCGCTGTAATATGCCAGAACTAAGACGACGATTTGCTGTAAAATGCCATAAGCAAAACAACGATTTGCTCTGAAATGCCAGAACTAACTTCGACCATGATTTGGTGTAAAATGACAGAACTCAGACATGGATTTGCTGTAAAATGCCAGAACTCAGACCATGATTTGCTGTAAAATGCCAGAACTCAGACCATGATTTGCTGTAAAATGCCAGAACTTAGACCATGATTTGCTGTAAAATGCCAGAACTTAGACCATAATTTGCTGTAAAATGCCAGAACTCAGACCACGATTTGCTGTTAAATGTCAGAACTCAGACCAGGATTTGCTGTAAAATGCCATAACTTAGACCATAAATTGCTGTAAAATGCCAGAACTCAGACCAGGTTTTGCTGTAAAATGCCATAACTTAGACCATAATTTGCTGTAAAATGCCATAACTTAGACCATAATGTGCTGTAAAATGCCAGAACTTAGACCATAATTTGCTGTAAAATGCCAGAATTCAGACCATGATTTGGTGTAAAAGGCCAGAACTCAGACCATGATTTGCTGTAAAATGCCAGAACTCAGACCATGATTGGCTGTAGAATGCCAGAACTCTGATGACTATTTGCTTTTAAAATGCCAGAACTCAGACCAAAATTTGCTGTAAAATGCCAGAACTCGGACCATGATTTTCTGTAAAATGCCAGGACTCAGACCATGATTTGCTGTCAAATGCCGGAACTAAGACCATGATTTGCAGTCGAATGACAGAACTTAGACTATGATTTGCTGTCAAATGACAGAACTAAGACGACAAGTGCTGTAAAATCGCAGAACTCAGACCATGATTTGCTGTAAAATAACAGAACTTAGATCATGATTTGCTGTAAAATGACAGAACTTAGGCCATGATTTGCTGTAAAATGCCACAACTAAGACCATGCTTTGCTGTAAAATGCCAGAACTCAGACCATGATTTGCTGTAAAATGTCAGAACTCAGACGACGATTTGCTGTAAAATGTCAGAACTCAGACCATGATTTCATGTCAAATGCCAGAATTAAGACCAAGATTTGGTATAAAATGCTGGAACTAAGACCATGATTTGCTGTAAAATGCCAGAACTGAGACCATGATTTGGTGTAAAATGCCATAACTCAGACCATGATTTGGTGTAAAATGCCAGTACTAAGACCATGATTTGCTGCAACAGGCCAGAACTAAGACGACGATTTGCTGTAAAATGCCAGAACCAAAACAACGATTTGCTGTAAAATGCCAGAACTAAGACCATGATTTGCTGTAAAATGCCAGAACTTAGACCATGATTTGGTGTAAAATGACAGAACTCAGACCAGGATTTGCTGTAAAATGCCAGAACTCAGACCATGATTTGCTGTAAAATGCCAGAACTCAGACCATGATTTGCTGTAAAATGCCAGAACTTAGACCATGATTTGCTGTAAAATGCCAGCACTCAGACCAGGATTTGCTGTAAAATGACAGAACTCAGACCATGATTGGCTGTAAAATTCCAGAACTAAGACCATGATTTGCTGTAAAATGCCAGAACTCAGGCCATGATTTGCTGTAAAATGCCAGAACTTAGACCATGATTTGCTGTAAAATGCCAGAACTTAGACCATGATTTGGTGTAAAATGCCAGAACTCTGACCATGATTTGCTGTAAAATGCCAGAACTCAGACCATGATTTGCAGTAAAATGCCAGAACTCAGACCATGATTGGCTGAAAAATGCCAGAACTCGGACGACTATTTGCTTTTAAAATGCCAGAACTCAGACTAAAATTTGCTGTAAAATGCCAGAACTCGGACCATGATTTTCTGTAAAATGCCAGGACTCAGACCATGATTTGCTGTCAAATGTCGGAACTAAGACCATGATTTGCAGTCGAATGAGAGAACTTAGACCATGATTTACTGTCAAATGACAGAACTAAGACGACAAGTGCTGTAAAATCCCAGAACTCAGACCATGATTTGCTGTAAAATAACAGAACTTAGATCATGATTTGCTGTAAAATGACAGAACTTAGGCCATGATTTGCTGTAAAATGCCACAACTAAGACCATGCTTTGCTGTAAAATGCCAGAACTCAGACCATGATTTGCTGTAAAATGTCAGAACTCAGACGACGATTTGCTGTAAAATGTCAGAACTCAGACCATGATTTCATGTCAAATGCCAGAACTAAGACCATGATTTGGTGTAAAATGCTGGAACTAAGACCATGATTTGCTGTAAAATGCCAGAACTGAGACCATGATTTGGTGTAAAATGCCAGAACTCAGACCATGATTTGGTGTAAAATGCCAGTACTAAGACCATGATTTTCTGTAATATGCCAGAACTAAGACGACGATTTGCTGTAAAATGCCAGAACCAAAACAACGATTTGCTGTAAAATGCCAGAACTTAGACCATAATTTGCTGTAAAATGCCATAACTTAGACCATGATTTGCTGTAAAATGCCAGAACTCAGACCACGATTTTCTGTAAAATGCCATAACTTAGACCATAATTTGCTGTAAAGTGCCAGAACTTAGACCATAATTTGCTGTAAAATGCCAGAACTCAGACCACGATTTGCTGTAAAATGCCAGAACTCAGACCAGGATTTGCTGTAAAATGCCAGAACTAAGACCATAATTTGCTGTAAAATGGCAGAACTCAGACCAGGTTTTGCTGTAAAATGCCATAACTTAGACCATAATTTGCTGTAAAATGCCAGAACTTAGACCATAATTTGCTGTAAAATGCCAGAACTTAGACCAGAATTTGCTGTAAAATGCCAGAACTTAGACAATGATGTCTACTCATAACTTAATATTGGTCTTCATTTAAAAGTAATACATTTAGTGTGATGATATGATGATGATGACGATGATAAAGAAGATAATTATTATTATTATTATGGTGGTGGCGGTAAATGTTGATAATGATAATAGTGGAGGTGATGATGATGATGATGACGAAGATAATGATGATGATGACGATGTCGGTGAGGATGATGATAACTATGAAGATGATGGTTGTGGTGATAGTGATGATGATGACCATGATAATGATGGTGGTGGCGAGGATGATGACGATTGTAATGGTGGTGGTGGTAAGAATAATGATGATGATGACGAATACGATGCAGAATATGGTGATGATTATGATAATGATGATGAGGATAGTTGGAAGGATGATGATAATGGTGGTGAAGATGATAGTTGTAAGGGGGGATGATAATAACGACGACGATGCAGAAGATGGTATCAATATTTACTATGATGACAAGGACGACATCGAAGAAGAATATTATTTTGATAATGCCACACAATGGTGGTGGTGGCTGATGATGAAACAAATACTTAATAACCAAATTATGAAATATTACGAGAATATTGATCTCGAATACGCGAATGGCATGAATTCTATACGTATAGAGAAACAGAGTAATTATGTATAACAAATAATACTAACATGATACGCGCAGATTTTTCTAAAGACAAAGAAAAAAATTATCGTTGTAAAACTACCCAATAAACAACGCGAAAAAATAGTTCGGAAACTGAAAAATAAAGTTCCCAAGGTAATTGCAGAATATTTTTTCCCGGCATGTTAGAATCGAATTTGTTTTCGCTTTATTGTTGTTTATATGTTAATAAACAACGATTTTTCACAGATAAACAACGCAAAATCGATAATAATTTATTGAACAGAAATTGAAAATGAAAATGTCACACTAAAAACACGATCATATAGTTGTTACTGTCAATATAACCTATTTGTACTGTAGAAAAGCACTTAAGAAAGATAAATAACTGTTTGCTGTCATCAATTATATTAACGGGCTCAAATTCACGAATTTAGCAGAAAATGTAATGAAATAAGATGCTTGAATCACGATAATTATTATAAAACTAACATGAATAAAAAAAAAAAGTAAAACAGTCATTTTGGTAACCTTTCATCCATCCATCCCCATCTAACAAATTTGGAAATTATCAATTTGCCAAACTCGTCAGTCTGTCTCTGTGAATGGGACCCTTCAAGGAAACCATTTGCATGTACTTTTATGTTCTACTTACAAAATACAATCGTGAATGATGAACTAATTACAGTATATTACCAAATTTGTTAATTTTGTTTATTTGTTAGGCGAAATAGAGGACATGTGTTGGTTTCGGTAGATTATAGATTTTAATTCACAAGTGATCATAAAAATTCATATTATATCAAATATATTTTTTATATGATCACGAGTGAATATAACGTAGATGTTCTACCGAAACCAACACATTTTCTTTTTATTTTATGCCTTTCCACTTTTTTTATTATTATTATTTTAATTGCTATATTTAAGTGGGTTTTATTAGAAAATATCGCGGGACTCATTTGACAATTTTGAGTCCGGCATCGATTGCTGCCCGTTTCATTAACTGTTTTAAATCGGGAACCAGTAGGAAACAGTGAAAATTATCACAGTGATAGTTTTCACTGTTTTTAAACAGTTAATTCCCAATTATATTTCACTGATATTTCCCTATAAATTACTGGAAAGCATACAATAAAAGTGTCTCTTTACATTTAAATACGTGTACTTTGACAAATTTCGCATGGACCAACTTGTATGCCATTTGATAATGTTGCTACAGCTGTCACAAGTTCAATATGGAACATCTGTCCGCTATTTATTTTTATTACTTTTTAGCTCACCTGAGCACGAAGACCTCGGTGAGTTCTTGGTATAGGGGACCTCTCCGGCGTCGTCCGGCGTCCGTCGAATGCCGTCCGTGTGCCGTCAAAAATTTGGTTCGTTTTCACGCTGGAGACTTCACTTTTTATCCAATCTTAACACAACTTGCACAGTTTGTGTATGACCATGAAATCTGGGCCAGATCACACCAGGAAAACAAGAGTTATTGTCCCTTTTTCATGCAAAACAGGTGCAAAAATGCCTTTTTCCAACATATATACTTTATTTTCTATCAAATCCTATTAAACCAAACGTTCACAGTGTGTGTATCAAACACCAGAGTTATTGCCTTTTGTTTATTAAAAAATATACAAAAATGGACATTATTCAGGATAGAGACTTCATTTTTCATCTTCACCAATCTTGCACAGTTTGTCTATTACCATGATATTAAAGTTGAAGTTGAACAAAGCAAAATCGGACTAGAAACACCGCGACGATCCAGTAATTTTAAAAGGAGTTTCCACTATCTGTTTCTGTCTACATGATCTTTTGTGTTATTAGCACTTACAAGAGATGGGTCGCATTGTGATGTATAACTCAGTTGTTTGCACAACACTTGACGGAAACGACTTGCACCCCCTGTAGGTCGGTAAACCAATTTGCAGATGATAAATCAAATTTCAGAGAAAACTTATCGTCCGCAATTGACAGATTGGTACATATTTTTTGATTTTTTTGGCGATTTTAGTCAGTATATAGACAAAATTATTGTACACATATATAAAGTAATGTCCAAAGCAATTATGTATTAAATGTTTTGCCAGAAATCTACGTTTTTCTTATAAGAAATATATAAATTGTCTGGGGGAAATACAAAATATTCAAAATATGTACGCATTTATTTAATTTTTGCATCTAAATCGACAAATTGGTGATCTAAGCCGTTACAGAGTAGTGATATAATCTATCTAGAAGGGCATTCAAACGTTTATTAGTTGATACCGTAGTGGTTTCTGGGTTAAAATCAAATATATTTTGGTATGGTGTGCTCATCAATGGATAAAACAAACTGTTTGAAGAAAATGTGTAAATAAAGTCCAAACTTAAACTGGATAAAGCTCAAACTGCGCGATAACATGATTATTTTTTGCAAAGGAAGGTTTGTTTTGTGCCATTTTTCATTACATATTTTCATTACATATACATATTTTTATTATATGTAATAGAAGAAAAATATAGTTTATTCAAACATTGTACAATTTAGCATATAAAAAACGAATAAGGCCAACATGGCCCAAGATCGTCATAAATAACAATTATACAAATAGAACAAATAATATTATCATGCATTAAGAAAGAGAAATACATTATATATATCTGCGCGTGCTATTGAAAAGTATTCTGTACTGTATTCTCATGCTTTACACAAATAAGTTTTATCTTAGTAATACATAGCAGTGATCTGTACTGTATTATAATGCTTTACAAAATTATTTATATTTAAGAATTACGTGAAAATTATCGGTACTGTATTCTCATGCTTTGCAAAAATTATATCTTAGTTAATCATTAAAGTAATATGCACGGTAATATTCATTAAACTGATCTTTACTGCATGTAACTTAATAAAATAGCATTAATCATCATGTACTGACAGTGTTTATTATTTCAAAAGCTTTACATGCATAAACAGCTAGTAACTTGATAGTATTTGGATTCTGTGAGGAAAATAACTCGATGGCTTTTAACATGCTTGGGTGACGTCTATAACATACTGATAAATGTATTGTATTTTTGTCTTGTTTGTGAGTAGATGTTAATAAAATGATATTCATCATCGATAACAGGGCAAACTGGGCAAACACTATATTACTAATATTGGTATTATTCCACCTTCCCTTCACGATGTTAACCCATTTAAGGTAAAAATGAAGATATTGCTATAAAATAATGCCTTGAATAGCCATTTTTGCGTCCTTCTACACCTTGGACACAAGTGTCAGTAAGTCTTTGCTTAAACACAGAAAAGAAACCACTGAGGTCACCAACACCGTGTGCAAAGCAGACATGATAGAATCCCGATGAACTTAGAATACGTTTCATTTGACTTGCCCAGTTGGTTTTAGGGGATTACGTTCAATACCGTCTAGCGTAATTTTATATATCATTTAAATGAATTTATGTTCTGGAGCACAGATCACCTTAAACCAGTACTTTATCATATTCGTTTTACTCATAGTTAAAAAGTCAAGTATCCCTGTCTCCGGTAATATAAAGTCATTATGTGTGCTGATTTCGACACGTATTTGTCCTTCACTATTTAATAACATATTTTAAATTAAAATTATCAATTTAATTGTTGTTTTATAGACATTACAAAGGCATTTGATTACATTGTAAGGGATATCTTTGGTACAGAATATACAGATTCGGTATTCGAGGACGACGTTTTACAGTTATAAAAGCAATGTTTACTCCTGTGTACACAAAGGTAAGACATCATAATGATATCGGAACTGCATTTGAAAGTCATTTAGGTATAAGACAAGGCAAGTGTTTTGTTCCCGATTCTTTTTTCTTTGTATATCAATGGCATGGAGGATATAATGTACTCAAAAGGTGCAAGTGGCATTGATATAGGCATGTTAAAATGTTTCCTACTCATTCCCATTTTCGCTTGGCATTTAGCTTGTGCTTCCGGCAATACATGGCAATTTTCAGCCCAGTATATTGCCTACCTTGAATCAAATTTACCCATGACACTTAACATAGTTATCACTCTAAAATTATTTGGGTCATTTAAATCTTCTTTCTTATGTATAGGTACAATAAAACATTCGGTCCATTTATCTGGAAAATACCCAAGACATACTATTTTGTTAAGGAATTAAGATAATACGGAGAAAGTTCATCTCTGCCATTTATTATAAATTCATTTAAGATCAGATCTGGTCCCGCACGTTTTACTGTGATAAGACCTTTTACAATGTTTACTTTCGTAAAATTGCTGCACAATGCTTTAGTGAACTTTATCTGGTCAACAAAGTTAAAATCTCGCTCAAAATGGTTTAAATGCATACATTTATTGCATTTACATAAAGCACTCTTGTACAAGTTTGGTTATTATCCATCCAGTTAAAAGAAAAGTTTGGAAGTTATCACCTTAAAGTTACGGCTTTATCAATTTTACATTATATATTTCCACGAAAATAACAATATAACGCGTGTTTGCTGTATTTAAACAACGCACGAAGCAGATATACAAAGAAGAATGACTGATTTTTCTACATTCTTAACCAAATTCATACTAATTTGGCCAAATAATTGCCATTAGGAATCGTTAGTAACAGCGCATTATACGTACAAAATATCATTGTATCTTGTGATATATTTTAAATGTTGAAACTTACCTTAAAGATATAAGTTTTTGTAAATAAATTATGGTAATAAGTAATTTGTCCGACATGTTTTCTCTGAAATTTGATTTATCATCTGCAAATTGGTTTACCGACGTAAAGTTTGTGAGTTGCCTTTGGTGGAGGTCTAGACTCGCCCAGTATGTGTGTGTGTGTTTTGTTTGTGTGTGCGTGCGTGTGCGTGCGTGCGTACGTGCGCGCGTGCGTGTGTGTGTGCGCGTGTGTGTGTGTGTGTGTGTAGTACTTTGGATTCTCTCCCATATGGTCATCGTCAGAAGGCTTTTTAAGTTAGTTGGTTACGGGGGATAGTGCAAAATACAGGAGACGCCCCGTTCCAGAGGCGACACTGGGTCTTTTAATGCCCGGTGTGAAGTACCCAGTATACACACCTCTCCTCGGCTTAACGTCTCATGCGAAAAACGAGTTAGAAGGTTATGGTGTGACGGGGGCTCGAACCTGCGACCCCTGGGTTGTGAAGCCAGTGCGTTACCACTAGACCCCGGATCCACCACTGCCCAGTGGTTTCTTGAATCGTCGTTGTTTCGTCTCGTATGTGTATTGGCAAATGGACAGATCGTGAAATATTTTCAAAGTACATTTAGGAGTCGCATGTTTTCATTGTGGTTAAACTCAATCCTGTTGGTAATGGTACGAACTTATGTGTTCGGTTAGAATGCAGAGCGGAAAGTACATACCAATGACACGCCTGTACAGGATATTTGTTAGTTTTAGTTTTAATTTTTAGTATAGTAAAGGAACGAACATATCCGTGTCAGCCCATGAGATTTTTATTTCAATTGCGGCCTGCCTCATTTTGAGAAAATTGACGTCAAAGTTGAGGCACGTGATTTTTATTATAAAGTCAGGATTATGATTAAAATATTTCAAACAATTGTTTAAATCTTGAATGCTGTTAACGAACAATGTTATTAATTAGGTTATTTGTAGAAAAATTATAAATTTTGCTATGATTGCTTGTTTGGTTGCCATAGCAACCATCTCTTTATTATTTTTATTTTTGTCCGAAACATTTGTACATTCAAAGTTTGTTATTTGGGAAAGGCAGTCCAGTGAATATATATAATATAAATTACTTGTCCCCACCATGCTAGGTTCTGTATTGTTTGCATGACAAACATTAAAATCTGTGTAAAATGTGAACATTTATCGTTATGGTGGTGTTTCTTAAACTGCTCATTCTTGCTCAGAATGCATGACTGATAAAAAAGGAAGCCATTTGCAGTTTCTACACATATCAGTGTATTCAAAACTGCCAATTACTCATTTTCGCATTACGCATTTGGGTAAAAAATCTCATGGGTTGACACTTTATTATTACATGTACACTGATTTGTATGCGCAGACGTTCGTAAAAATAATAACGTCATTAATTGTCTTAACTGCAATAAAATATGCTTTGAGAGCACTGTCACCAATCCAAATACAATATCAAGACAAATTAAATAAAGAGAAAAGAAGTCGCCCCAACTGAGTTCGAACCTACGATCTCCGATCAGCCTTAGGTCAAAACCAAAAATAAATGAAGTGTTTCGGGCAACCCGATCCTACCTGGCGAAAGACAACCCCCCGCCCCCCGCCCCTCCCGACCCTAAAGTTTTTAGTGACGATTGTTTTCTTTGAAATCCATATTCATCATAATTTGGATTATTTTCAATATTGTTTGATCGAAATGTGCCTTTAAAAAAAGTTGAAAAAAAAATCAACCCCGATCCTACTTAACTTTTTGGAGACCGTTGCCAGAAAACACAATTTGTGGCGCGTCGTGAAAAACCGGTCTTAATGCATGTGCGTCCGCACAGGCTAATCCGGGACGGCACTTTCCGCTTTTATGGTATTTTCTGTTTCAAGGAAGTCTCTTCTAAACAAAAATCCGCTGTAGGCGGAAAGTACCGTCCCGGATTAGCCTTTGCGGACTGCACAGGCTAATCCGGGACGACACTTTACGCACATGCATTAAGACCGGTTTTCTCACGACGCGCCACAAATGTATTTTGTTGGCGTTAGGTCTGCCGGACGTATATATCTGATATATTTAAATGATATATTTAACACTGTGAAAGTGAAGCGCGTGTGTTTAAAGAAATGTCGACAAAAAAATTACAAACGCTTTATGATTTCATCCATTTTAGTGTTTATTTAATTATAAACGTCGCGTTATTTGGACAGTATTTTTGTGTTAGGAGTGCTATTTCATTTCTATTTTTGGAGTCTGTGAAAACACTTTTGGAAATTGCAATTTGCCAGTGATTGTGTTAGTCTAGATTTATTTGAATTCCTAGTGTAACAACATTTGCCAATATAATACACTCTCAGTATCTAAAATAATGTCATATATCTGCTAACGTTTATTTTCCTCCGATATATATTGTTTGAAAGTTACAATTAATACGTAAACGATTTAACTTCAACGATTCCTACACAGTACGTATAAAATCACACCTTTACGCACATTCGCACCTTCCGAAGTCTAACGGTTAAGCCTGTAACACTGATTAGAGTAGACCATTTGATTGGCTATATTAATAGTAACGGAAGTGAATTATTCGATGACTTTCGTTTATTCCGACCCAAACCTGCACAAAGATATAAAGAAACAGTATATAGGAAGAACGAGTAATGAATTGATAGCTATAATAAGTGACTTCAGCAGTATCATCTGCGGACATATTTCCAACCCTATCCAATTGGACTGGGTTACCCGGACTCTCAAAGCACAACATCATCGGGTACTGGTCGTGATAGCCCGATTTTTTAATACTGAATTTCATTATCATCCTTTAATGCATGTGTTTTACTTCCGATAAACTGTCATTCTGACGTCGCACGCGCTCACATTCTCTCACACTACGTTACATTCCAACACACATTTTTCTCTTTCTCACACCACTATATAATATTCTCTATTGTCAATAACTTCGCAAACATTCTCAAACATCCTCTCACAATCACACCCACTAAAATCCTCTCACATTAACTCCCTCTTCTCACATTAACTCTATATCTCACATTAACTCCCTCTCTATCTTATTAACTCTCACTCTCTCTCACATTAAATCCATCTCTCTCGCATAAACTCCCTCTCTCTCACATTAACTCCATCTGTCACATTAACTCTAGCTCTCACATTAATTCTATCTCTCACATTAACTCCCTCTCTCTCACATTAAATCCCTCTCTCTCACGTTTACTCTACCTCTCACATTAAATCCCTCTCTCTCACATTAACTCTACCTCTCACATTAAATCCCTCTCTCTCTAACATTAATTCCCTCTCTCTTACATTAATTATATCTCTCTCATTAACAACCTCTCTCTCTCTCTCTCTCTCACATTAACTCTACCTCTCACATTAACTCCCTCTCTCTCACATTAAATCCCTCTCTCTCTCATTAACTCTACCTCTCACATTAAATCCCTCTCTCACACATTAAATCCCTCTCTCACATTTACTCTATCTCTCACAGTTAATCTCTCTCTCTCACATTAACTCTATCTCTCACATTAACTCCCCCTCTCTCTCTCACATTAACTCCCCCTCTCTCTCACATTAACTCCCCCTCTCTCTCTCACATTAAATCCCTCTCTCTCACATTAAATCCCTCTCTCTCACATAATCTATATCTCTCACATAAACTCTATCTCTCACATTAAATCTACCTCTCACATTTACTCCCTCTCTCTCACATACATTCCCTCTCTCTCACATTAAATCTCTCTCACACTTACTCCCTCTCTCTCACATTAAATCCCTCTCTCTCATGAACTCTATCTCTCACATTAACACCCTCTCTCTCTCACATTAACTCCCTCTTTCTCACATTAACTCTGTCTCTTACATTAACACTCTCTCTCTCTATCGCATTGATACTCTCTACCATACTAACACAATTCACTCCATAAACACTAACACTTTTCTAACACAACCTTACACCC